>MU001757.1:55848-150123 GCA_010093585.1 Melanomma pulvis-pyrius CBS 109.77 | reverse complement strand
AGTTGATTGTATTAAGGAGGGACTAACTACAGTATATATAGGCCATAATGAAATGAGTAAGCAATGACAAGGATTCACAGAACCTGAGAAAATAGCTAGTAAAATGAGCCCTTCTGGGAATAGCAGCCATTGGCGAAGCACGTGAGCTGAGCCTCAACAGTTATCTTCTAACATAGGCATCAAGTATCCCACGCTTATATAATCCTGTAGGATTTCTCTGGCTGAGAGTTCTTTCCTGAAATTTTCCTTCACAGTATCGTATCTGTTGTTCCTGTTTCTGAGTTCCGACCTTACGGTGCTTGTCTCATTGGTCATTTTCCAGCATTTCTCCCACAAATAGTAAATCTTCCCTACGATATAGCACCCATGAGATATCCTAAAATGTTATGAATACTTGCTACCACGACAGCAGAGTCTATTTAAAACAAGCGCGTGTTGTAGTGGCTTATTAATCCGAATAATTAAGTACAGCAGTGACATAATAAAGACCATACAGAGGCTAAACCGCAAAGGACTTTCTAAGAACAAAGTTTGAATTCATATCATTACAAGTTCAGTATTGCAGAGCATAATCAGATCGGGAAACTTCTGTGAAGTTCCGCTCTGTGGTAGCTTTCCACATAACGAACAATTCGAGATACTGATGAAAGCAGACCACCGAAAAATTAGCCTATGGTAGAGGAAAACATACCAGATTTGGTTCTCATATTGCATAGCATGCCCTAAAAACAACTTCCAAGCAAGAAGACAAATGCCAAACACAGTGTAAAGAAGGCCTGGTTTCGAAGTGAAAAATGCAGCTCAATCCATCCGCACGCTAGAGTATTACATTCAAAAATTGTAGAGACCATTCCAACTTGGGTAGATCTAAACATAAGATGGGTACGCGAGACCTTGTTCAAAGGAACCCGACCGCTGGTATGACCTACCATCCTCGGCAAAGTTGACATGGGTGTGGCTTGTTGTGAGGAGCGCAGCATGCAGGTTCCACGACTTTAGTTGGGACATGCTGCGGTTGTTGCTGTTGCTGTTGCGGTTGCGGTTGCGGTTGCGGTTGCAATTGCGGTTGCAATTGCGGCGGCAGCGGCAGCGGGGGCGGCGGCGGCGGTGGCTGCTGGTACTGGTACTGATAACCGCCATAGTGATGATATGCAGGTGGCTGCTGTCCATAAAATGGATAAGCAATCTCAGGATATGTCGCCACTGGAGGCTGGTTGTGCACGAAGCCCTGGTGAGAGCACTGCTCGTGATTCAAAATGGTCGAAACGGTGGTGGCGAACGCACACATGTGCCTTTCGAACTCGTCTTTCTCAAGGCAGGTAATTTGTTGGAGGAAAGCCTCTCTAGCCTATTGAGGATTAGAAACTATATCGTCTTACAATTGTTTAGCAAGAAACAAGTACCTCTTTGTGGGAAAACCTCAAGGCTCGAAAGTGCGCCACGGCGCTCGTATGGCGGGAGGCGCGCTCCTTGTTTACTTGTTCAAGCGCTGCGAGCTTGGTCTCCAGCGCCTCAATCTTCCTGTCCTTTGTAGCGACCTCTTTCTCCAGTACCTCGAACCTGTCCTCCTGCTTCTTTTGCTTGTCTGCTTGCTCCTTCTGTGCGTCCTCTAATGCGCGTATTCGCGCGGCAAAGCCCATTGGTACTAGCGATGAGGTATGCAGTGATTGCGCCATTACAGCTTCCCAAGGTTGCTGAGCCGGGCCGCCGAGCGGAATAGTGGGCGAGGGTAACATTGATTCCGGCCTTGAGAACAGAGATGATGTTGATCTTGGATGCGGGGTTTGTTGTTGTGGCTCGGTGAATCTGGTGCGCGAGGTTATGCGCATTTATAGAGCGAAGTCAGGTACCTATTTACTGGCAACCACAAGCACACTAGCGTGACTGTGGCTTGAGTGAAAGTCATGGCCTCTATCCCTAAACGAGGTTAATCGCGCGGGCATGTGGCTTACGCAAGTGTAGTTACTAGAAAACATTGCGTCACGGTGAACGCTAGCAAAAACGTCTATAATTTCGTGCATTCCAAACTTACGACTTCACGGAGAGCTTTGACAACTCAAAGTAATGAAGGAAGAATAGATTCGCTACAGTTCAAATTGCCGGAGCAGTGGACAGCAGAATTTTTCGCTTTCGCACATATGGCAAGCAAGCATTTTCAATGTCACCTTCTAAATCGCAGGTCGACCGAACTCAACGAAATACAAACAAATGTCGATATCATCACTGTTTACACAGTCCTTTTTAGCAGATGACTGGGAGTGAAACCTTACGTTGTGATGTTTTCGCCAAGGCGGAGGGTGAGAGTTGGATACCGCCCGAAATAAGTAGAACATTCGCAATCTCGTTGTGATCGCACCTAACCCTCTGAAAGGTAGGCCCCATGTCATGAACTATGTTTTGTGATTGTCATGAAGCTCTTGGTATTTCCGAGTCAAGAAGTTGAATTTGCATTTCTTCTCATCCATGTCTTACAGTAAGAGGCGCTAGGCTAATTTTGTTCCTTATTGAAATTATGGGAGTTTCTTCACTACACATCTCCGATAGGGAGCTTAGCATAGTAGACTTTAGTTCGTTGGATGTCTACTCTTTAGATTTTCATTCGGTTCTCCGGGTATATGAGTCCTTCTGGTCGCCTCACGCCTCGTGTTTCTCCCTTCCTTCTCTCTACGTTTTCGGTCTTCCTTCCATTAACTCTAATACCTTGCTAGACTCTCTCACTTGCTTCGCGAACATGCTATCAAGTTTAGCAAGAGGCTTCTCTAGCACTCAATAGAGTACCGTTTCTAATCAATAGGTTTTCACAATGTTGATCAAGTACCAGCATCAGGTGAGGGTGGCGTTTCACTATGGTAACATTGACACCAAAAAGGAATAGATGGAGTGTTTATTTTCTTCACAGGAAGCCCAGTCAGAAAGAGGTAGGACATTCAGAGCATCAAAGGTCAAAAAATGTGGAAACCTGATGCACAGGGAAAAGGTATGTATGTTCAACCAATAGGTATATCTACAGTAGAAAAGAAGCCTGGAGTGTCACTCCGAATTTTTAGCAACCAACCTCAGTCCGCTACATAAAGAAGCAATAGCTAACAACTTAGAACTGGCGGGCATGGCGACGCGCAATCTTGCCCGAAGATTTGCCAACTTCTTGGAGCCATGCAATGAAGGTGTCGAGTGTGAATGTCTCAGGGACAGTAGTGCTGGGAGCACCGGTCGAGGTAGGAGCCGGGACGACGGTAGAAGTAGGGACGGCGATCACAGTCGGCACAGCGGTGGCGGTGGGCACGGTGGAGCTGATAGGGGCAGCAGTGGCGGCCGCGGAGGAAGCAGCGGGCTTGGAGGAAACAGGAGTTGCCTCGCCTGAGCCGCCGACGGTGAAGTCGATACAGGCCTCGTAGGTCTGATCAATGGAGCGGGCGTCCCACCACCACTGGATGACACAGTCACCAGCGGTGGCGCACTCGCTACCGAGATCGGAAGGGATCGTGATGTCGAAGTTCTTGTCCGAGTCCTTGCTTGGGGTGGAGACGGAAGCGTACACGTCCCAGCTAATGAGCGGCTCTCCGATCATCGAGTTAGAGCTGGTCTTGATGATAGAAACGTTGGCTGTTCCGGTATGGGGGGCCCGGATATCGACGACGATAGGCACAACTTGTCCAGCGGTATAGGTCTGAATGTTGGCCGAGTTGTCGGCAAACTTGTATCCCTTGCAAAGGTTGACATTGCATTCGACGGCGCTGAAGTCGCTCTGTCCGTTGGCGACCTGGAGCTCGCCTTGGATATTACCGAAGTGGTCGGAGTTCTGGTTATTGAACATTTGCTGACCGCAGGCAGCCTTCATAGCGTCTCCGGGCATACGAGCAGCCGGGCTGGAAATGTAACCATGTCCGGCGACGGTCGAGACAAGACCAGCGAGGGCAATGGCGGAGGAGTAGACAGACTTCATTTTGACTGAGGTAGTTGGATCTGAGATTCGTGTGGTCTGCGTGGGGAGGCTGTTTGAGAAGCTAGCTTCGTGGAATGAGTGTTTGAAGTGAAAAGAGTGTGTATGTAAAAAAATGAATGTAAGGTCTCAGACCCGGGAAACACAAGATGCAGTGATGAAAAAGATGACCGTGAGGATGAAGAATGAAAGAAAGGGAACGCAGGGCGTATATATACTCGTACGAAATGATACCACAAGCCCACGACACAATGTTGTGGGTCGTCATTAAACGTTTGAAACGGGTTCCGCACACACATGGCTTTCGCGGTGTTCTCGTCCAAACGAGCAGTGGAGGTCAAGGGCGTGGAGCCTCTTCAATGCTTGAACAAATTAAACCACCAATGGCAAACAAGCCGCGATGCCAGAAGCGAGCAAAGGATTACGATAAGGCGGTGGCCAAGAATCTGGCAGGAGAAGGCGCTTCTATTGCAGCGGCTAACCATGGAGTAGGAAACTGTCTAGCCACACTGCGAGCTTTAGGCGAGCGTTTGGCCTTGGGCGACGCGCCGAGGACCTGGATTGAAACGTGCGGACGCTCGTGGCCCGTTTCATGTTTATAGAGGTCAATGCGGAGATTTCGGCGGAAGGCCAAGCGACACCCACGGGCCCGGTTCTGATATTACAGGAGGGAGCATAACGGAGGTTGTGGATGCGGCTGCATGAGTTCGGGTTGGACTGCGAAGAGAAGAGGTTGATGAAAAGGGAGAGACGACCGGGGAATGGGAAAGGTGAAGTTTTGGGGTCGGAGGTGGGCTAAAGGCTAAGCCGATATGGGCATAGCCTAATACCATTTCATCGTCTTGGGCCACAACTTGTTCGTCCATTTTCACAACTCTACATACTCGCATGATCATCAGAAACCCTCCACACCAGTCTTTCGCCACTCGCCTCCTGTCTCCTCAATGCATCCATCGCATTCTGTGCACGCTCCAACATCGTCTTCCCCTCAATTATCTTCTGGGCATTTGGCTCCACGGTTTTCTCCTTCAGCATCGTCGGCATGATGTCCGGCTGGAGGTGGTACTTGAAGAATTCATTCTACGATGCTCATTAGCCTAGCAATTGACGCCGGGGAATCCAGAGAAAGAAGTAACCAGTACTTACATCGAGATAGAAATGTGTCCGCACACCCCTGACATCAACGCCATCCTTCCAATCCGCGGCTGCCTGGACATCCATCGAATAGATCGGATCGCGCGTCTCGCTCGAATTTTGCACGATAACCGGTAGTAGAATTGCGACCCTAGCCCCGCTCTTCACAATATTTGCGATCGGCACACAGCTCCCGTTCTTGCTTCCAATACAATCCAGAACCCACTTCACACCCCTGGAGTTTTCACTCGCATCCAGGATCTCAGACACAACGGTTGAGGAATTGTAGTCGAAAGCGTGCTTCGCGCCGAAGGATAGCAGTTTGGAGTGATGCTTTTTGGATGCCGTGGTTAAAATGTTGGTGAATCCGTAGAACCGCAGGATCTGGATCGCGAACTGGCCGACAGATGATGAGCCGCCCCAGATCAAAATCGCCTGGTCCGCATTTTTCGGCTCATAGGCAGCAGGTTTTGGCCACGGGGTCTCGATGCCCAGATCTGTGGTCAGAGAGTGGAACACTGTTACGAAGTTGTTGGGGAGGGTGACTGCTTCGGCGAGGGTGAAGCCTTCCGGTAGCTATGAACATCGACCCATCAATATACCTATGTTTGAACAAGATAGGGGATAAATGGTAAGGAAAACTGATATACTTACAACAGCAACCAACCACTCATTCGTCGTGCAAAACTCCTGATGCGCCTTCTCCCCTTGTTCCCTCCACGTAAACCCAAACACCTTATCCCCAATCTTCAATCTCTTCACCTCGGAGCCTATTTCTATGACAGTGCCCGCGGTGCCGTCACCTAGAACTTGTGGGTGTGTGACCATCAGCCCGCTATCGTTCTGGTGCAGGTCCAGCGGGGTGGAGGCTGTCCACTCGACACGGATGCGGACTTGGTCCCCTGTGGGCGTGATTGTGGGTACCTGAATCTGGCCCAGTGCGGCTTTGGTGCCAACGGTGGCGATGGCGGCGTGTGTGGACATGGCGTTTGGTCGATTGTTGGAGTCACGTGAAGTTGGGGTTGGAACCCTGGAAGAATGAATGGTGGACGGATGGTGCAAGTTGGATAAGAAGGGCGAAGTTGAAATTTCAAGTAAGTGGCTATTGCTAATATGCACCCTTTGACAATTTATATACAATTCTACCGTTGCTGTTTACTCCTCTACATTACAAATATGGTTGTTGGCATTTTCGCGCTAGCGAAGATTTCCGCTTTCGGTCAAGTTCGTTATGTTCGCTTTCAAACACAATTGCCTGCTTCTCTTGTAGACAGGCTAATGAATAGTTGTTACTCCATTCTCGGATGTGTTCGTTGGTATTAGATTAAAACATTTCACTATTGGTCATTGTGGCTGCCATACACAATTGCCTGCAGAGGCATCTGCGTACTCGTGGCGGTGATGAATTAGGAGGAATGATCAGGTTCTGTCTGCAGTGGGCACTTGAGATGAGATCTCGAATACAATAATGCTAGGCTTAACATCATGAAAGAGCAGTGGGAAAAGACCAGAAATTGTACCATACTTCTTTGTCAGGATGTTAGAAAGGAATGTACTGATACAACAGGTCTAAACATTGCCCGACCTGATTCCCTATCCTGCACCTACTGCACAAGTAGAAGCCGACCGCATTGACCGCCGCTATTTCTCCACCAAACATTCCTCCCATTGCCCGGTCCTCACTCCGTTGCGTCGTACATGTCGAAAGTAATCCCATGCAGCGGATTGTTCAGCTCGAACCACTTGATCCCACCCGGGGCATTGCTCGCTGGATATAGGAGGAACTGAACTGGTCGTCCTTTCCAACAATTAACATAACCACCCGAGATTGTTATTCTGCCACTGGGTTCCACATCGACCGTAGCAACCCAGTAAACCGGCTTCGGGTGGTTGTTCCATGTATCCGTGTCCTTGTTGATGGGCCGGTCGATCGTGGAGATGTTGAAGCTGAAGGGGCTGTCGCCCCAGACATACCAGGGCGCACCAATGTTAGGGTCCAAGGAGAAGGCGAAGCCAAGCTTGCACGAGATGGCACCGTTGGAGGGAACATCGAATGAGATCTCGGTGTGGACCTGGCAGGTGTGAGAAAGCGACGAGGATAGAAGTGTAAGCGAGAAGGGTTGTGAAGGGATGAGGGGAGGATATACTGTTTGCTCGATGTTGGCTTCATATTTAGTTCCGTAAACTGTGTCGGGTGTGTTTGCATTGACTGGGACAATGAGATGGGGAAAGTTCCGGCTGATGAGGGCCGCGGAAACAGTTTGAAGGCCATATAAGGCTGGGATGAGGGAGAGGAAGCGCATGTTGAATGGTCTGGAAATGAGATTGACCTGAGTTGAGAGTTATTTCTGCTTAAAGTATGCCTTTCTCGCCGCGGTGGTGGGGAAGTATTTAAATACACGTTGACGACACAAGGTCCATCGGGTCATTCATTCCTTGAACGTAACAGTGACGAACAATCGCCCTTGCCGTACGGGGTCGTACAGCATGAACGGAACACAGATGGCCTTTGTAATACTAATAGAAGAGTTGTTTTTGTAGTATATATTAAAATGAGAAATGGGCACTGAGATCACCTTGCATAATGACTGTGATCAATGGAACAAAGTACTCATCCCTGCCGTGTGCTTGCATCGAAGGATGGTTTAGGCGTGTGCCAGTACTCAGAATGCTAGGGCGAAGCGTAACTCTATCCCTGGAAGTTGTGCATTCGACTTGAGTACTAATGGAGAATTGTAATTGAAATGCAATTGGAGCTGTCAACAACGTGGGCGCTATCGGATGTTCGACGTTTCGACGTACCCAGTACAGCCACTTAAGTCATAGAAATCTGTAATACGAAGCGGGAAGCGGTGGGCACCCAATATTGCATTTTCCTAGGTCAGCTTCGGAAGGTAATTTTGGAGACAGACGTTGTCGGCACGGTGTAGACCTCGTGATACGACTTTTGGATTCACATGTTCTTTGTACATAAAGATGGAGCCACGGGTCTTTCGCGGGCCAGCGCAGGATTAGATGAAACGGGAGGGAGTACGACGTCACAGCATTGGGTAGAGCGGCGGCTACTCTTTGTGAATTCGTCCTACTCTCTCCCGTTCTTCACGGGTAGCTCAGTACAACAGGCCGTCGCTGAGCCAGGCCGTCAACCGGTATCGCACCAAGCTCTATTATTGAAATTGCAATTACAATTACCTGACCTTTTGTATCCTAGACAATAGATGGTTGAAATGAACTACAGGCGACATTGGATCCCTGTGTCGGGAACACCTCGTAAGGAGTTTGGCCGAGGAAATTGCCCTGTCGCGCAAGGAGAGGAGACCAGGAAAGCGGAATGGCGGGTAGGTGGTTCGAGGGGACTTGATGACCTATGGGCCGTGACGCCGGGAGTGATGGGTGATGGGTGATGGGTGCTGGGAGGTGTCAAAGGTGTTAAGATGCACGGAAGTTTCCGCGCCTCGGTTTGGCCTGCGTCATACCTCAACACCACAGGCAAGGGCACTGGAGCGCATAGCCACTGATGAATCCCGTGTCTGGCGTCACCTCATGTGGTCTGCCAGTCTCATGCCATGGCGGCACTGCTTCAGCTACGATGCGCATTAACTCGCCTCCCTAGGACGTCTCCTGCCCGTCTTCAACCCTTCCCCGCGCACCGCCCCCGAACCCTCCATCTTGCACCTCCGTGGCTCCTCGACGACTACATTCCACGCTACCATCTCATCTCATCCATCGATGCAGCCAAAAAACGCTCGGCAGCGTACGCGCACCTGAGGGAGTGCAACCTGTGCCCAAGACTGTGCGGCGTGAATCGATACGAGAAGACAGGCGTGTGTCTCATAGGCGCGGAGACGGTCAAGGTCAATACCATTGCGCCGCATTTTGGTGAAGGTGTGACTTGTCACTGCGTCTCCTCTAGTGGGCATCGCGACTAACGCGTCCTGACACAGAGCCCTGCTTCCAAGGTCACAATGGCTCGGGCAGCGTCTTCTTCTCCGGGTGCAATTTGCGCTGCGTCTTTTGCCAGAACCACGACATAGCCCACCAGCGCAACGGCTTCGACCTGACCCCCGAGGAGCTCGCCGAGTGGTACATGAAGCTGCAGGAGGTCGGACGCGTCCACAACATCAACCTCGTCACGCCGGAGCACGTCGTGCCACAGGTGGTCCTCTCCATTCTCCACGCTCGTGAGCTGGGCCTGCGCATTCCCATCATCTACAACACGTCGTCATTTGACTCGCTGGAGAGTCTGAAGCTGTTGGACGGCCTGGTCGACATATACCTTCCCGACTTCAAAGTCTGGAGCGACAAGACTAGTAGGCGGCTACTGAAGGCGGACAATTACACGGCGACGGCCATGGAGAGCATCAAGGCAATGCACGCTCAGGTCGGTGATATCTGCTTCACCGCCGACGGCATCGCGAAGAAGGGGGTACTTGTCAGACATCTAGTCATGCCCGGCAAGGCAGACGAAGGGAGGGAGATTGTTAAGTGGTTGGCGGCGAATGTGTCCAAAGACATCATGGTGCACATCATGGAACAATACTTCCCTCGCGCCTACGTTGGAAGGCCGCGCCGCGGTGCGAAAGACGAGGCAAATGTAGTAGAGCCAGGCAGTGCCAATGCGTCCACCGAGATCAAAGCCAACATAAGGTATGAGGACATAAATAGGCCTGTAGACCTTGATGAGGTCGCGACGGTTAGAAAGGCTGCTGAAGAGGCAGGCCTGTGGAGGTTTGTTGAGGCTGCGAGACACGGCGGCTTCAACATCTAAGCCAACGCAGCCACACCTGGTTCTAGTAGTTTCTACACCTGTACATGTCTGCTCTCGAGCTCTGAGAGGAGCGATTTGCAACCAGTGTTCGTACGTTGTAATGGCACATATGGCTATCCGAATGTGGGTCCAACGTGACTGCCCGAACAATCATCGGGCATGATGGCGTGTCTGCCTTCCTCATCAATAACAACCTACATAACAAAGGTACAGCCTAAACGCATCTCTCGATTCCTCCACTCGTCTCCAACACCCAACACATCAGTCAATCACACATTTCTACAATGCCTGGCGTCACATTTTCGCCATTCAATCTTGTGGCACAGACATGCTCAGATGGCATCGAGGAGGCGGTGCAGGGCCTCAAGCAAGATCGAGACAACTTCAAAGCCATCGCTGGCCAGTACAAACGTGCGCTGTTAGAGCTGGTAGACCGGTTTAAAGAGCTCGAAGACATCTGCGTCGCCACCCAAGCCGAGCTAGCAAATGAGCAAACTGTCAACCGGCGTCTGCGGGACCAGATAGAGCTGGGCCATAATGACGGACCACGACCTGAAAACGATACCGACGGCCTCCATGGCGAGCCGAAACATGGCCTTGCCCTGGTTATGGAGTATGCTCAACTCGACATCGACGGCCTATTCATTCCTCTCGCTTGCGCCAACTTCAGACGGGTTGAGCAATTTGCTGTTCAAGGAGACTTCAACCCTGCCATTATCGAGCTTAACCGCCTTTTGCGAGGGCCTCTCAGCGCCGATGCTCGTGTCGAGGGACTTTTGCTCAAAAGCATAATCCTTCGCGCGTTCGATCCCGACTCATTGTCAGATGCTCTCGCGGCGTGTAACGAGGCCATGGAGCTCTGCGACCGGCATCCCACCGTGAAATGCTTCTTGTCAAAAATACAATACTACAGAGGCATATGTCTCTATCGATTGAAGATGGTTTCGCATGCCCTCGGTGCTTTCGCTGCCGTGGGACGAGGGGAGATCTTTTACGACAGCGCAATGGAGTATCGTAAGTCTTGCGAAGAGGAGCAGGTGCTGACAGATGGTACCATGGGCCGGTATGGTTTTGAGGAACAACGGACCATGGCAGAAATGCAACCATCTCAGCCGAGGGAGATCCAGCGCGACGTAAGTTCTTCACATCGAATTGAAGGCAAACCTAATGACATCTATACAGCGATCAAGAGCCCTCTTTTCGTCTTCCAAGCCGAAACGACTATCTCTGCCCTCTCGTTGGTTAGCTACATATCAGCGCGCTTCTGAGCAAGATGGCAACAGCAATAGTATCCGTGCCGCTCCAAAAGCCCCTGATCATGATAGCAACAATAATGACAAAGGGCTCGAGTCTGTTGATCCCTTGCTGTCAAATTAATGCTCACGAATAGGTTTCTCATCCGAGTCGTTGAGGGTGCTAATGCCTACACCAAGGATATTGAAGGCTCACTATACGGGACTGGAGGTATCTACAAGATATGTCCTGAGCTTCAGTCTTTGTTCTATTCAGTACCTACAATATTTCCGCTACCTTTTTTAAACATGATCGTTTGTGTATTATATGCCGTTCTTTGTTCTTCTTGCCATTGAGTCTAATCCACCTTACAAAAGACGCCGTTCTCGCGTCGCAAAACAAAGAAGTCCATGAAATTCACATTACGAAAAAGCCTGTCCCGCAACACCGTCGCTCTGCACCATCCTAACACTATGTCTGATAATATACTAGGACACAGGCGTCGTCCAAACAAGAATATGGAAGACTTCGTCAATACAACAAGGCCACAGCAAGACGAAGGAGACGAATGTGGACACAACAGCGTAATTTTTGACTCCGCCTAGTCACAAAGAAAACTAATGAATTTTGATCAGTCTGGAAGCGATTCCCAACCCCAAACCTTGCGCAATGGCCCACCAAGCTCCCAAGCAGGCTCGCAGTCTAGCCTTCCTCTAAAATTATCAAATTCAATATCTGGAAAACATCACCGCACAGCATGCGCCATTAAACTGTCATTACAGAGCAAGAACGAGCAGTCCAAACCCTGCGTAGTACCCGGCCGGCTTGAACTGGATCAATCGATTTTGCTCCATAACGCATCGGGGGCAAGTCCTACCCTCGATGGACCTGTGCCCGCATATCTTTTTGAGGCCTCAGACCCGTCGTGGGAGAGGAAATATAGCGAGGGAATTGTGGGCCTTAGGGATCTGAGGACGGGAAGAAAGTGGACCCAGCCACCTGGGGAACCGAGGGCAGGCAATGAGGGGTGGAAAAATGGAGATGGGGAAAGGTCTGCTACTTCCTACGACCCAAGTGCTAGAGAGAGTACCCTTCTGGCCCCAGTCAATACTGGACATAGAGAAGCTTTACCTATCGAAATGACTAGCGATTCGAAGGAGAATGTCCTAGGAAGCAATGACGATAAGACAACCACCTCATCTCTCTACACCGGCAATCAGCAAGAATACACCCATACTCTCTTCTTCAATCGTTCCTTAGACTTATCTCGCAACTCTTCCAAGCATAGCTATACGACACAACCCACTCCGTCGCACCCATCAATGCCCCTCCCCTCCTACATGTCCGCCTTCGAATACGCCATCCGGCCCTTCCTCGACGACTCTCCTGCTCATCATCACGCCTACTATCTAGCTCTTTCCTCTCCATCATATTCACTTATCTCGTCGTTCCTCTCTTCAACTTCCTCGCCTACTACAACTTCATCCTGGTCTATCCATACAGAACAGCTTTGCTCCCCCACGCGCCCTAATAGCGAGCTCCTGTCATTCGTGCAAGGAAAAGAGACACTGGAGAATCGGCTTCGGCATCTCACGTTGAAGATAGTATTGTTAAGATGTGCAGTATTGGCAAAGATGGCAGAGGGATGGCAAGAAAGTCCTCGAAATGTCCGTACAGCGATACATACCCCCCGAAGTAAAGTTGGAATCAATTCCCGAGCAGCAAGCAAAAGTAGACATAGAGACAGCCTGAGAATTGTAGAAGGTGAAGAAGATATAGAGGACTCAGAACAAGCTCAATTGATCTTCTCTAGACTCCACGCCCTGGCTTACCGTACTGCTTTACCTATTGCGCAGCAGTTGAACCATCAAAGCTTACAGGCTAGATGTTATTATTGGATTGGAAGAGCTGAAATTGGATTTGGCAATTGGGACAATGCTCGGAAGGCGTTTGAGCGTGCGGCAATCTTCGAAGAAGGAAGTGGGAAGGATGGACTGATGGGAGAGGAAAGAGATGTGGCGTTTTGGCTGGAGATGGTGAGGAGCAAGAGGTCGGGAGTATATATGGGCGAGAAAATGGTGGAGGAAGATCATGATGGTGGGATTGAAGATGATCGAGAAGGGATCCTCTATCCTAGCTTGCATCGTGTTCTAAAGGGACCGAAACAGAAAGATTTCGATGACTGGGAGTGGGAGTACATCAAGCACGGTAATACGCGGAAATACCCGACAGGCTGGAGGAGACCATACGAGAAGGTAAAGGAACCAGAACATAATCAGGGAGAACAGGGAAATGAACAGGGCAAAAAGGCAGAGTCGGTTTCGAGTTTCAATGCAGGCTATCAAGACCGAGCGTTCAGTCCTTGGGATAAGTTATTTGTCGGTAATCATCCTCCCCTGACAGAGACTGCTCAAGATATCCTTTCCCACGAAGCCGATTCCGATGCAGTAGCCGATTCTGACGCAGCAGCCGATTCTGACGCTGCAGCTGATTTCGACGCAGCAGCCGATTCCCGCCTCTCCAGCACAGATTCTCACAGGAGTGGTAGGCCAAGCGTATCACTAGCCGATCGTCGACAAGTCGAGCCACCCTCACCTATTCACACAGGGGTTGAGCGACTGCCGTCCTAGCCTGGCGGTGTTACGCTGAAGCTTAATACGTAAAATAGTTGAAACCGTGAAGAGAATAAGGATAATGAAAGCTCGAGTGATCATTTGGCTGTGCCGAGTGCGAATTTTGGAGATGGATCTGCGCTAGGGGATGCTTGTATGCCGAAGACGATGAGAAAAATTACGCCTAAACGACAGGAGAGACGATGAATATGGGGCTGCGCGCTCGTAGACTTTTGACCATCTATGACTCTGATGTCCTTGTAGATACTATGGGAAGAACCGAGACAGATGAGGAGTGCGTTTGTGGCTCCGCTTTCAGTATCGCTTTCGCTGGTTGTGGGGGTTGAAAACGCGCGGGGAGAAGAGGGTTTGAACTAGACGTTGTTAGTTTGCACTTAACAATAATAGAATCATAACCCTATGAATAGCTGAAGCTGATGGTGCATGGGTATGAGCCGGCACATAGTATTAGGTTTTCCGAAATTTGAGCTTCCTCTCATACATAAAAGCTATAATGAAATTGGATGTCCACACCACTGCGTACAAAGCTTTCCATGAATTGAGACTAGTGAATTCTGCATTTTGAATTCACATCGGATATAGAGAAGGTACCTTCATAGGTCACAAGAAATAAACGTGTGGCTCTCTTCTGGCTTTCTCTGTTCTTCCAAACTATCACGCCGAACCTTATTTACGAAGGTATATTTACTGGGAGCTACTTCAACCTCTGATACGTGAACATCAGGGAACACGTCGATCGTGGCTGGACCGGGCAAGAAGCGGATGGACTCAATTACGAGCGCCCCCTTGTGGAGAGTATCGTCAACTTAGGTACACATAATTTCATGATCCGTGATAAATACGATCTCAACAACTCCCTATACCACATAATAAGGCAGAGAATGTCAACTCGCCAATTTGATCCAACAATTTTCTGCCTGATGCAGAATCCACGGATTTAAGGACGCTTTCGGATACGTGTGGGTGTTGAAAAATAGTGATTGAAGCGTGCTCGTCGAGAGTTGATGCAGGGGTCCGAATTGGATAAGAATAATTTTGAAGAATTGATGAGATCTTCGTGTAGTAGAAGTCCTTGAGCTAAGATCATATTCGAATTTGGAGGACTTGGCGAGGGTTGATAAAGACTGAGAGCCACCATAGTAGCTTCTCTATCGCATGCTATATGCAGGAAGTCTTGAACACGAGCACGTGGTTTCAGTTTTTCCAATGGAGACACTCATGGATCAATATCATAAACATCAGAATAGCTCAAGATCTACTTAAAAATAATACACCTTCTTCAACTATGCACCGCCATTATATCATGACACCCGCCCGCATCTATTCCTAATATCCTAGCTGACCTCTCACGGCCCCAAGTGGGAACAGCACCGTGTGTGAATCCGTAAAGAACCCCTTCGGGTTCTCCACAATCTGCTTAACATGGAACCCATCTCCGGTATCCAAACCTGTGGTCGCGTTCTTGACTCCCGTCTTAAACGGCCCCGTCAAGCACCCGTAAGACACACGTCTGTGGTCCGGGCCTGTGGGGTTCGGGAAGGCAAGGCGAGGAGGGCCAGATGCGCCCTTAGCTGCTTGGTGGATGTGTGTAGCAGTAAGCGCGGGTGATTGGTAGTCCCCGGTTACACCAGAGAGGGTGATATTCTGCATTCCCGTCTATTGTCAGTTTGTGATACTATGGTGCAGTAAGAAGAGTGAGAGCATACGTAGCAGATTGTGTTCTCGGCGACATTAATGCCGTATTTGAAAAGCCCTTTTGCTCCGTGCTGTCCGGGGACGGGTGTCGTGCCGTTGCGGACTTGGCCTGGGTCGGCCTTCACGATGAAGGTTTTGTCGAAGTAGAACACTTTTTCGTGCTTGAGACCGTGGTGGTCATTGTTTTTCTGGTTCCACTTCCCCCATGTTGGCATTGCAACCGCCGTGGAGGCAAGGAGGGAGAGGAGGGCTGTGGTGGAGAAGTGCATTTTAAGTGGATGAGTGGTCGTGATACTTCAGAGGTGATTAGTTGAATTGAAAGATGAGATGAAGTTGGTAGCTGATCATGGAAAGCAGAATGAAGTGAACTTACAGTGTCCTTTATACCTGCCTCCGGGTCTCCTCTTCCCTTCTAGTTCAACTTCATATCTAATATTGCCTACTCATTGACGTATGGCCTTTCTAAATTTTGGTACAGATCGTCTTCAAGTCTTGGGGCTTCTACTTTCCGCCTTGGAAAATAGACCCAGCCAAGCATTCCGCAGCCATTGTGAATGAGTCGGGTCTGCTAGACCATTATCCCGCCGATTGTAGCAGATATCCAGCACTCAAATCTCTTGGACATGCACCTGCCAACCCATGATCGCCATCAAGAAATATCGCCTAGATCCCTTAGCACGGAAATTTCACCATCCGCTCAGAACCCTCCCCTAGTTCCGGCCTAGTCTCCCTAGTGCTTGTGGAGATTTCCGAAAAGAGTCTTGTCGACGTCTAAATGAGGGAAGAAGTCCTTGGCATTTCAGCCACTGATGCGTTGGGCTGGAGGCGCAGTACTCTGGTTCCAAGATCTGACACCAGCTACAGGACGCCCTAGTAGTGGTAACAAAGATATCTGTGTTTTGCTTGGAGGCCAAGCCCAAGGTTCTAGACTTGGGAGGCGGGATGATGATGGAAGATGGCGGAGCGGGGAACGACGCTTGGCGCCAATTTTGCGTTAGCTTTACTTTTATCTGTCCATTCACTCTCTGAGTTTTTTATTCAAAGCCATCCAATTCAAGTACAGTGATGTTCTTATATATTAGATTCCGAGCGCAGCAATGCTGAGTGGTGACTTGGCGATTTTGGGAGATGTGAAAGTAGGTTTGTTGTTGCGTTGACTGTAAATTGGGGCGGTCTAGGCACATCGAAGAGCATCTCTAGTCTTGCTGGTAGTGTTATTTGTAATCGCGTCTTTTTAGTTTCGTTGGTTTGGCACTCACTTAGGTATACTAGTTAATGACTTCGTTGTGCCACGTCTCCTCGGACTACTGCCAAGACATCCAATAGCTCCAACCACTTAGTTCAAATGACTAGTTCATCATTTATGTGGGATAGTACAATGCCCTTACTTCAAGATTAAGAAACTTTACTCTGTATTGCCGGCGAATTAGGACCTACCGTTGTTAAAGTAATGCTCTACCGTCTCTATGCTACATGTGGACGGCATGAATTCGCAACTTTGGGCAGCCTACTGTGGGGAAAGAATAGGATATATTACATATATGGGTATCTTACAAAAATTGGATAAGGAAACAAATTCCATTACTTCCTAGTGTTATTATTCGTTTGATATTACAGGCTGGAAAGGATATGTAAAAAGAGAAGAAACAACACAGATTCTTTCTCTTTAATAAGTGAGGACAGACACCAATCTAAAACATCCTAGAGCAACTTAATTAGCTTTCTAACAGATAATCTGTCCTATCGCGAACTTAATTCTTCATATCTTTTAACCGAAACTGTCCGTGGGACCTACATTGCAGGTTTGCTTACAGTCCCATCCAGCACTGAATCCCCCAGGTTAAGGGAAACTTCACACCCGAACAATCATCCATACCTCCATATTTTCACTCAGAATCTCTTGTTCATCTTGCAATTTTACATTCTCAATCGCCTCTTTGGTGAATGAAATGTGTTCATACTAAGCGTGATTGTGAGCTGGAATGAAGAGAGTCGCCCGTGCGTGATACCTATAATTTCGGCTGGGCTGGATAAATAGTAGGGTGGGCTTACCTTGAACAATGGCGATATGCGAAGGCCGATATATCATGCGAGGCCTATGAGGTGAATGGGCGCTAGTCCAGGAAAAGCGAAGTGCGCTGTTAGCGTGAGTCTGATTTCCCTGCGCTAGCCTGACGTCAACTTCTCTTTCACATATCTATCCATCTCAATGTCTCTCCCGTGGGCTCATCGACCTTTCTCACGTTCATTTACATCTATACTTCGCGAGTTGAGCGTCCCATCATGTCGCCAATCAACGCGTCATCTTCGCCCTCAGTTGCAGGCGCGTGGCAAGAGCAGCAAACCCGAGCAGCCGAGCATGCGTAACATTCGAACTCCACAATCTAGCCAGCACGGCAAAATCCCAAATAAAATTTATTTCCCCGAGAAAGAGGCACAGCAGGAGCGCCTTGACGAGGAGGGGCTTCCATATGCAAAGGTCCTGTATCTACAACCTGCCATCTGGGCTATCGGAGTTTCAACTGGAATATACATCTTGCTCGCATTCCTAGAGGCTAAAAGTCAACTTGCACCAGCTACTTCCCAGCAACATCACGATCGGCACCTTCAGAGCAGCCCACCTGGTCCCATCGAACTTGCTACTCGGGTCTGGGCTCAACAATATCCCGTCGAAAAAGTTGCCTTCGGTCTCATTGCGACGAACGGCGCTGTTCATCTTACAAGCTTTCTCACGCCACATTTTTGGCGTATGCTATGGCATGCACCCGCTACCAATCTCAACATCACCATGTTTACATCGACATTCGTGCATGATGGACCCATTCATCTACTAGTTAATATGTGGGCATGCTACAACTTTCTCCCTGCAGCCGGTAGTTCGCACCTCTTCGAAGGAAATGCATATCACACCCTCGCCTTCTTCCTTTCCACTGGGATCTTGACTGGATATGCCGGGCACCTGACGCTCATGTTCAAAAAGATAAACTCACTAGCCTTCGTTCGCTCGGGTGGTGCTAGTGGTGCTCTTTTTGCGATGTTCGGAGTCTTCTGCGCACAGTTTCCTCACGCGGAAGTTGGTATACTGTTCGTGCCGTTCCGCTTTGAGGCGATAAATTTTCTGCCTTGCGTCATGCTTTTCGACTTCGTTGGGATGGTCCGTGGATACAGTTTCATCAATTGGGGCCATGCAGTCAGTATTCGGAAATCCTGGAAATGCTCGTAGCGCTGACTTGTGCAGGCACACCTTTCGGGGGCATTATTAGGTGTGGGCTATTCGTATCTCGATGGAAAGACTCACATATGGAACCCCCTGGTGAAATTCTGGAAGAGGCGGCTTCAAAAAGCCTAATACCCGCAGCTTCTGGGGTTACTTGCCAACACAAAGGCATAACCCGGCGAGGCTTAAGAGATGACATGATCAAAATAATAGGTATCACTATGCTCGCTTCCAAGTAGAAACATGATGAGATCTCCATTCAATTCCCAGTCGAAAGTTCTGAAGGTCGGAATACCTTTTGGTCGGAGATGAACACGTTGCTCCCGTTTGTTGACACAAATATGTACACCGAAATGCCTAGCAAGGAGCAGGTTAGAAACTTTGACAGAACATTCCATAGACATACAATTACTTTCTTCATACTGGTCCTCTCTTACTATCCTTCCTTCCTTTCGAGGCGCAAACGAAATAGTCGCGTCTTCGACATCCACATCTCTGCAGGGCTCCACGCAAGGTCCATTAGAGCCCTTCTCATTTAGTAGTCGCGCCCTCGAAGCTTGCCCCTCTCCCCCAGTTTTCAATTCCCGGCTTTCCGCTACCGGGTATGCGTCCCCGATCGCTTCACATCATCCTTCCATAGATAAAACAGCGACGAAGATCTCGAGTGGCTGCAGAACGAATTCGCTTTCGGACGACGAATCCTCCGCCGGATAGGTATTAAAGTTTAAAGATGTCAAAGGACCCGAGGAGGTGAGAGGACGGTATCGAAAATGAAGCTGGAGGACTTGTACTAGCACAAGAGTACCACGAGGATGAAATTGAGAGGCTTGGGCGACGTTCGTAGATGGCTTGGGTCCGGTCGACTATGGTGCAGTGCTGTACGTCGATTGGCGCGGAGGCCGCGTATGAAGGTCTGAGGAAAAGACCAGGCAGACGACTTGTAGTTGATTTGGTCTCTCTGGATCTTTTTATTTTGAAGACTGGTTGATGTCCTCCCAGATCTGCGTGGTAGGTTGACTGCTGACGCAGAATGAAGAATTGAAGTCTGTGATTTCCTCGACGTGTGGGGGCTTTAGCAACAGTAACGATGCCCCGTGCGTGTATATGTGTGTTCTAAGAAATGAATGCTGGCTTGTAGAGATTCTTCGATGGCAAATAAGTATTTACTCTTCTCCAAGCTGACGTTTGATTTTCTCAGTGTGTGCGAAGTCCAACATTTGTCGAAATCACTTATTTCAAGGCGTTATTCTAGGTTCGGCATCCCGTTATGGTATCAAACCGATGTTCTTGGGACAGGTGACATTGGCATTGGAGAAAATTCAAATCTAGACTACAGTTTCTTCTTCTAGGCCTTGGTTCCATAGTTTGGTGAATGGTTAGGCGTGACGAGATAACTACAAATACTATAACAAAGCTCAGGAACTTAGGGAGTGGTATTTAAATTTGGCAAGTTCAAACTCCTCATACCACTCTTTTCTCACCATCTCTTAAGACGATACCTGGACTAGCAGTCAGTTGTACGTGCCTTAACGTGTATTCATAGAATTTCCCCGTACCTCTCTCCTCCCATCCGACCCTCATCAAAGTCGTAAACATGCACCACTTTGTGACTCACTGTCTTTAGCTCCTCCCGTAAGCTATCCCTCATACCAAGCTCTCCTAGAACCATCGCCCCACACTTTTCCATCTCTAGATCGCAGTCGGAACAGTACCACCGCGTCACCAGTTCCACACTCTGACCCTTCAGACACTTCTTGTGGAACCGTCCAATCTTGCAATACTTGAAGGAACAGTGAACAACCTCTTCATCAGAATCCTTGTCTGACGGCACGGGACCCATGCAGTAACACATGGTTTCCTGATCCATGGGTTCGGCCGCCTTGTGCGCAGCGATGATGGCTGCAGGCGTGAGTTGCACCGGTGAATTCGTGTTTTCAAAATAGAGCCTACCAAACATAGATTGTTGTTGTAGAAGACGTCCCGGCTTGGCTCCATTGTCGCACTCCTCGTGTTCTATTCTAAGCCGGAGCGGCTGCGTGCGCATCTTCGGTCCCTCAATTGAGGTCAGGACTTGGCTGAACCAGTCGTAGACACAACAGTCGACAATCATCAGTTTATCCTTCATGTCCTCGCGCGCATTGATAATGGCGAATATCTTCTCAGCACGAAGGCGGTCAAAAGGACCCATAGGATATGTAGTTAAAGACGGATACACAATTAAGCATTGATTCTCCTTGGGATCGTAGGCGTAGCGTGGAGCGTGGAAGGGGCAGTCAGGGACGCCACGAGCTTCAAATTGGCACTCTGATGACGGCTTGTGGATGCAGTCGTTTTCGTCGAACAGGAACGGATTGGATAAAGCATCAGGAATGAGTTGTCGCAAGTCCTTGCTCCAATTGGTGTGCTTGCCATGAGTTGTGACGGGGGGCGGAAGAGGAGGAGCCGTAGCTGTTAGGTCAAGAGATGCGGATCGGGATGTCGTAGGGGAGTCTTCCAATCCGTTGACTGAAAGAATAGTACCTAATATCTCGCATTTATTGTCAGCCTCAGCATTTTGTAGTAGGATGTAGTTAGAGGGCTGAGAATCCTTGATTTCAGTTTCATCCTCTTCATACACATCAAGGTCCAGGATTGCCTTTGTCTGTTGTACAGCCTTCTTCTCTTTACGCTTGTATTCCCTGCCGGCCTTCTTGATTTTCTTCTGTGAAATGGGCGGATGGTCAGGAACCTCATCTACTGGCTTTGTAAGTGATGAAGGCGGTGAGGTAAGACCTCTGTCTGCTCTGGAAGGAGGCATATTCGGTCCATCAGACAACTTGTTCGGAGTTAATGTTCGCGGTGTGGGCTTTGAATTGACAAGTTCTTGCGGGTTCTCAGACAATGAATTGGCCTGGACGGGGACGATCTCTTCCACCTTGCCACCTGAGCACATTCTCTTATGCCCCTGTGTCAAATGGCGAAGATCGGCGGCGGCGGCGTCTGCAAACGGGGGTATATTGTCTTTCTGGTCTGTCTCTTTCGTGGTGTTAGCAACAAGTTCGCTCGCATCTGGTGTCTCGGGGCCCATTTCGGGGGAAAGGATGCGCTCGCCTGTCCTCCAGTCTTTGTCCGTGTATCTGTTCTCAAGTATGTCAAAGCTCGTTCGATTTGCGTACCGAAGATATCCAGCTCGTCGCATCCGGGTCTCCAATTCGTCCTTCTTAACTTGCAACAGATCTTCAACGATCAGTGCTTTCAGTTCAGCCACCATGGCTTGAAATGACTTTAAGGATTTGCCCTGAAGGCCTTTGTTCTTGGTGTTGCGCTTCGACAGATCTGTGACTTTGAGATCGTTTAGGATGCGGTCCATCTCTATTTCGAAATCGACGTCGGCGTCTCGAATTTTTGCGTAAGTCTTCAGAACTTGGCGCTTGATCCCATTATTGTAGACATTTGCATTATATCGGAGATGTTTCTCGATCTCATCCACTTCTTCGAAATTGGCAGGACCTTCGGCGTCACCGACAGCGCAGGAGGACAGGTGGATAATAGAACCGACATAATCAATATAAGCCAGCGTAATCACTTTGGGTCTACTTGCGGCTCTTGCAAGCTTCTTCGCATCTTTTTTCTGCTTCTTCGTAACGAGCATGCTATCGGCGTTTCGATTGTTGTTATTTTTGTTGTTGTCGTCATCGTCATCGTCATCATCATCGTCGTCGTCGTGGTCGTCGGGCGGTCTAGTGTCATCCTGGTCCCTTCCATTGTGTCTCTGATCTCGAGAGGCGTCAATGGCCGGGAAAAGCGAGCTGTCTTCGCCATTGATTTCGTATATGGGTCGCAGCTTCTCGCAGATTTCAACATGCCTCTTGTGGTGTGCCTCGTCGGTGCCGATGCAGGCTGCACACATATGCGCCCGGTTGCGCATGAACAGCGCCTGGTGGAAACGGGAGCATGGCTCGGCGTGGACACCAAGACAAGAGTTCTTTGCACTGGGATGCGTGAGAGGACCTACAAGACTATAATCAGTGGAGTGGACAAGGAGTGCGGACATAAACTCTTACGTGCGCAGAATCCACAGTGATGTTCTATTGATTAATATTAGCATGCTGGTTCAACAACAAATCATATTTCGAAGCGGAGTGAGGGAAGTAAGTGCGTAAAGAAGAGAGTTGTATGATGCAGACATTCTGTCTCGAGTAGCCGCGCATTTGTGCAACGACTTCAGTAGAAACAAGCCATTGGCCGAGGCGACGCGCTTTGGGGTAGGGCATACGAGGCTCGGGGGTATCTGGGACTTACTCAAGTTTGGAGAGGCCTCCCAGCGGAAAATAACGTGGTTGACCATGCTGCTTGGGTTGTAAGGGAGTATGTGGGAGCTGCTAAGCGCTCCCCGGGGGTATTAAATAGGGTAGATGTCAAGATTAGGAGACTAGAAGTGGTCGGTGGTGAAAGTGGAAGAAGATCGGGTGTTATGATCAAGGTTAAGCTGCTGTGCAACGTTGCTGCTTCCGACGTTGCACAGGGCGTCAGCGCTTTTCGATGGCTCGCTTAATGTTGGCGTTCAGATACTGAGTGAAACTCTCGGTTACTCACGCGTATTGTGCACAACGCTTTTTTACACGTAGTCACGTGCTGCTTGTATTATTTGATACACGTATCTCCTGATTATTAACAGGTAAAGAAAGTCTTTTAGAGAACAAACATCAATAAATGTCGAATAAAACAAAGAAAGAGCGACTTTTTGGACGCGGAACGATTGGACTCGCCATTGAGCTTTCAGTGCCACGAACGATATGTCTAGGCATCACTGATGATACGAGCTCCAGCCCACACGTACGGGTAATTTCGCTGATACCAGTTTACGCTACGCCATTCATCAGTTGTTGGCTCGTTAAACCGACGGAAAAGTGGCAGGGGAAATCTTACAAAGTTTTCCGTCCCGCGAGACGGGGATGGGTCGCCCATGAGCCGCCAAGCGTTATGTTGTGTTTACCATCGAAGAAATCCGCTGACATGGATTAGACGGGTGTTGCCACCAGGAGACATGAGGAACATACCAGTATATGCGGGATATAGCTCCATGGCTTCAAATCCTTCCTGCTTCTCCAGTACAGTGCTTGTCCATTCCCATACACCGCCCAAATCGGATTGCCCGCTGAGCTTTCCACCCTTCTCTACCACAGAGACCGGGTGCCAGTGTTGAAACCCTACATTGATTCCTTCAAGGTTGACGAAAAGGTCGCGGGGGTTGGGACCAGAAGCAATACTGGAGTTAGCATTCAACGGAGCTCGTGATGGCGGCGACTCATCTACACCATTGTTGACAAGGTGACTAGAAGGGTCAGTGAAAATTTGCCAGTTCTTGAGAAAACTCACCTGTTCACAGCCGGAATTGTAGTTCCAAGTGCCCCCTCGAACTCTTTAGATCCAGATCGATCGACATATGCGTAGATACTACGAACTTCTTCCATGGTGGGGATTCTGCCTCCCATCCAGGCTGCACATCCGGCTAGTTCGTCGTAGGAAGCAACGACGGGCCAGTTCAGAGCATATGCAAGAGGCACGGTTCCGTACACAGTTCGAATATACTTGCCTTCAGTAAGGCTGTGAGAGAAGCCGTTGGTACCGTTGGTGCCATTAGAATAACCGTTGATGACGCTGTCCCTCTTGCCGGTGGAGTAAGGAGTGTCACACCAGGAGGCAGGGATGGCGGTTTTACCCGTTTTCTTTAGGTATGCTGCGTACTCTCCATTGGTAATTGGCTGTGCCTTGGCGCGGAAAGATTTGACATGGACAGAACGCCGAGGCTTTTCATTGTCCCATCCAAAGTAGCGCTTGGGACTGGAGTCGTTTTCTGGATCATCAAGGCCGATATCAATGTCTGATTCGGGAATGGTAAACCACTCATTGGGCACTGCAAGCGCAGAGGTGTGCCGAGCGAGTGCCTCGAAGTCTGGAGTGATGGTGCCTGGAGGTGGCAAGACATTCTCACTCTGTATCAGCATATAAAGAAGTGTCTCCAGATGCATAGCCTCGTGCTCGAATCCGATCCACATAGCCCGTGACACGCGTGGGTCAGTGTTTGTAGCGCAGGAAGCATAGAGCGCCTCAGTCTTCTCTCGGACTTCGGTTTGGAACTTGAGCACATCCTCGAGCGGTGGCCATTCATCGGGGATCTCACTGTGATCGTGGCATCTTTCAGGGTTGTCAACATCAGGATCAATCCCGCGCTCGAATATCTGCCGAAAGTAGGCAGGTTCGGTGGGTCCGTCGCCGGTGGCACGTGAGATGTGAATATCAAGGAATGTCGGGATGTGACCTAGGTAAAAGAAGAAGGCGTTCCGCAGCTTTATGGGCTTTGAGTCAAGAACGGTCTCGGGAATCATGCGTCTAGTAACGGTGTCCCATGCATCCCAAAGTGAGCTCCAATCAGACAGTGAAGGCACTGGTTCCGCTGCGTACTTTTCTGGCTTCGATGGCAAAAACACCAGAGGTTTCGAGACAAGGTGAAGGCCATAATCACCTCTCGAATTACTCCAGACACTGTTCTCAACCAAGCCTGCCACTTGCCAGAGCCTTTCAATTTCCTCGCGGGAATATTTGTAGCTCTCCTCGATGCGGACACGCTCCCCCTTTGAGATGGAGACGCCGTCAATCACAACATCTTTCAGAGGAGCAACAAAGGCATGGTGGCGTCCAGCCTCTTGGTCATACTCACCAATCGCTTCCCAGTCGTCAAGGTCGAAGACATTGGTTTCCATGATGTGGTTGGCATGCTTGAGGCCATTGAGAGTGAAGTCGTGAGTCACATCATCCTTGTCGTTGTATGCATGGTAGACACGCCTGGGGTCTTTGCATGAGTCGATGCCAATCAGCATGGTATTTCCAGGCTGCAGCGCGTCACGGAATCCGGCCAAGAAGGGAGGAACCTCGTCGCGTTTGAAGTTGCCCATGCTGGAGCCGAGCCAGAGAATAGTTTTGGGTTTTGCACTGACGTGGGAAGACTTCAGCCATTCTAGTGCATGGTCGTAAGTTCCGTAAAGGCCAAAACACTTGACATGCTTGTATCCTTGGGTGGGAATTTCCGCAAAGGTCCTTTTCAATTCCGGCAAGGACAGGTCGACGGCGTAATATTCGACATCTTTCCCAAGACGATCAATGGCCTGGAGCAAAATGTTGACCTTGCGCAAGTTGCTATACAATATTAGTATCGGCGACACGCCCATCGCTCCATAAAGTTAGGTTCCGGGGCGCGGGTTCCTACCCGCTGCCAAGTTCCACTACGATCGAGCCAGGCTGAACGTGCTGAGCGATGCGATCGGCGTACGTCTCCAGCACCTCAATTTCGGCATTGGTAAGATAGTATTCCTCCAGATACGTGATCTTTTCGAAGAGTCGGAGGCCTGCCTCATCGTAAAGCAACAAGGTTGGGAGCTTCTTTTCCCCACCGTCTGTGGGTCTCAGACCCTTTTTGATGTCCTGCAGGATGTCGAATTCGGTTTCGCCAACCCTGATGTCGAGGATCTCGGTGGCTGCCATGATTCTGTAGGGCGTCGAATCGTAGTTCAGCCGGGTCACTGCTCCAGGAAGAGCCGCGATAATGGACATTTCGCGGAGTGGTACGAATATTGCGTGATTTATATACGTCCCACGATGGTCCTGTGAAGTGCCGTCAGAGACAGGAGTAGCCCGCTAGTGCGACAGGATTCAAACTTGCACGTCGGTGCATACACTTAGGAGCGGAGAAGGCACAAACCAGTGCCTAGAGGCTGGTCCTTGTGTCTTGTTATTGGGCAGGAGAGTGTGGCTGCTGTGATGAAATAGCTCACCGTGATAGAACTGGCAAGGTTCGATGGCTGGCGACTAGGAACAAGTCGGCAAGAGCGTCAGGATTCAAATAGAGCAGATGGGAATAGACAAATCAGGAGGCTCGAAATACTCACGACAGGCCGGCATGGTAGGACCAAGGTGCTTATTCATAGCCACACCTCCGGGCAGATTCCTCATCAACCCCACACGACATGCACGGGGCACAGGGTAACGTCTCACTTGCGGCGCTTGAAATGACGTTGAGATAAAATGGAGTGGCGGGACATGGGAAGGCCGCCTTCGGCATCTCTAGGGCGGAGAACAAAGGCTGGCGGTTGATCAAGGCGTGTCATGCAAGGGCAAGCTCCAGCAGCTAACATGATATGCTAGGCACCGGTGGTGCCTGAAGGCGTAGGTACTCCTGTTGGTCGGCGCAGAGCAAGGCCTGACTGGATCAATTGATGCTCTTGTCCAATGGCCCGACCTTCCCGCCCACCGCCGTAGCTCCAGAGCCGCTTGTTCGAGCTGGAGCTCTGATACTCTCTGCATTCGTGAGCTGCCGTGTGAGCAGTGGCGGGCTGAGCAGCAGCACCTGAACTGCGGGGTTGGATGGCGCAGAATGATAGCGTCACGAGTGCGCCGAGCATGGGGTGACAAATTCGATTGAGCAAGCGGATCGGGCGTGTAGTGGAGCTGTGGGTTGTATGTGGTAAGACAAGTAGCGGGTACAGGACTCACACAGCAACGGCGCTGCAATGTGAGTCGAGATTGAACGATGACGGCGAAGCGCGGGGTCCAGGCGGGCTGACACCAAGCAACTGGTTCGCATCGACCGTCGCCGTGGCGGGTCGTGTCTGCGTGCGGTGTAGCCCATGCGAGGACGCACGCAACGAGCATGGCTGCCGTCAATCGCGGCTCGAATTATAATGATGCCGGTGCTCGTAATTCCGCGGGCGTCGTTGAGCTGTTGAGGATGCTCGCGACGTCTGCTGGGCGCACATGCCATTAGTGATCGCGAAGCAACGGGCTAGCGCGGCAGGCACGGCCGGAAGGCGCGGAGCTCAACACCACAGCCGCATCAACCGCATACACAGCAGCATTGACAACATGATGCACGAGATGGAATCCATCTCACGCCCGCCGTCAGGCTGCAGTGGTGCCTATCTCGAGACCATGGAGCGACTGCCGAAACTGGCACCGTCCTGGGCCCTGTCACGGACGCGGGAAGGTGTGGGCAGATTCGGAATCCTGATGAAGAATCAATAACAAATCAATGAGTGAGCTAACTCTACGCAGTACGCACAGCCGCTTGCATTCCTTGCATGCCTCTGTGGTACTGATGGGGGGTAGTGTCGGATGAACTCAGCGAACTCGGTTGTGGTACACGCATAGCTGAAGCCATTGCCCAAAACCACATACGCGGTAAACTCTGAGCTCCCTACTCACGACCTAGGATGCATGGCAGATTCGTGACAGGTCCGGAGACTTGTGCATGGAGAAAATCGATGCACGACCGCCAAACCTCAAGTAGACTGGGCCGTCCATCGCCAGCATTTCGCCAGCATTTGCCTCTTCTACAGCCATCATCTTCCATCTTAACCCTAGAAGAGTATCGAACCGCTTAACTTTCTGAACTCAGATCTCTACGTCTTCAGTACTCATCGGCATGCACAGAGAGTGTCGAGCGAGTTCGGGATAGGGAGCAGCAACCGACTTCGATTCGAGTTCGGTTCCAAATCCTCGCACCGCGTCGACGTGGGAATATCGAGTCGAGCTACTATCAGCGGCGGCTTCACGTGTTATATAATCGGTCGCAAACGACGAGTACGTCGAGCCATCGATTCCCAAGTTGGCAAAAGATCTGTTCAACCACGCTGTCGGGCCAACAACAACCAAGATGAAGTGGTCTTCTGAGAGCACAGGCTGCAGGAAAATATCCTGATGCAACCAGAGTTCGGATATCAGGCACTGGCATCGGGCTGTTCAAGGTGCTGGTGGGACTAAATCGCATACACAGTAGTATCAAGCGCTAATGAGCTGTCTCCTGTATGATTTCCTTTGTCGTGTCCCTTGTGCCCTACGGCACCTACGTTACTACCTTTTGACCTGGATGGCATTCCGGATCAGCTGGCTTTGTCTACTTTTGTCTAGGTCGGAATGCAAGTGTGAAGAGGCGCGAGTCAGACATGGTCGCCACTTGGACCTCGAGTACCATTCATCCAAAGTGTCGGTTCCTCGCCGCACAGCAGTCGCCGCCACTCATCAAGCCACGAGACAGACCTCAACGCCTCATTCCTTCGTTTTGCGTCTCACAGTGCGCTCCACGTGCAGATCTGAAAGACCATATGCTACACGGAGCGCTCACCATGGCTCAGTGTTAGTATATGGCACGTTCCTTCAACATGAACAATGTCAAAGAGGAAGCACTTGGCAAAAGGCTAGGACTCAAACGGAGAGTGCAGTGCGGGCCATAGTAGTTGGGCATTGCATTTGTGCGTCAGTGACCTATACTGCAGTTCGTTCTTTGAGTTCTCCAAGGCTTGGTGAGGGGGTATTTCTTGAAGACCTGTCACACGGAGTACTTTGAGCAACACTACCCCGTTCGCGTCTAAAGGATCAACATGGAGTATTGGATGCAACCAGTGAGACCACACTCACGCCGACCGTCAGGGTACTTTGATGCCTTCGTGCGGAATACGCAGACTATGCACGAGCCCAGCACCTGGACGACGACGCTGACTTGTCTACAAAACCAAAAAGGGTATCTCGATGGTTTGCTGTCGAAGACAGCCACGACGCTCAACGCGCTACGAGACAAGCAAAGCCGGAACGACCGTGTTTTGAGCACAAACCCTGGCCCTCGCCCCAAGAAGAAAAAGATGTTGCAGAACCGGTGGAGAACTGACAAGACGATCAAGACGTGCGAGAACGAAGAGAAGGTCATATTGGATTGTTTGCGAGTGTGCGAGGATAATATTCGTACGCTCGAATCGATCCTCAATCCTCAGGGGACGTTTGCAACGGTAGCCGAATACAACTTGAGCAATTCGAAGTGCTCGTACCGCGAATCGGCAATAACAGACTTTGATTGGAATGGCTGGGCAGACGAGGGGCCGGCATCTCCGTTTCACAGGGAGAGACACCATGCTCTGATTCTCGATGAAATCCCACCCGAAGCATATTTAGATGATGCTAGTTGTGACAGGCCTGACACGGCCACGACAGCTCCTGCAAGCAACCGCCCTCCTCCGTTTCCCCCACGCGTTGGAGCCCCTCCATCGTCGATGCTACCACCTGTGCCCCCGAACACGACACATAGACAATTCCACCACTCAGTGCTCAGCCCTGAGGCAGCGTGCTTCGAGCCCAGCATCACGCATTTTACATACGCAGAGGAAGGGGCAAAGAATCTCGACAAGCTGAGCATCTCAGGACTGCTGGCTTCTAAGCGCATGTCTCAGATTCTAGGACGGCGCTTCTCAGATGCCGCGGTCGGGCACGTATCTCGTCGTTTCTCCCATGCAAGGCCAGAGCTGGCAAACGCGCGTGAACAACACCGGAGCTGGGGCCCAGACTCAAGGCAATATCGAGCCTACCAAAACACACCTCTCCAGGCACCCGCGGCAAAGAGGTCGTACTCTCTTTGACTATAGTGCTGTTATTAAAGCGGGGAATTAGGTTTGGCCTAGGAGATGTCGTGCGTTTGGGGCGATGTCATGGCAGATAAATTGACTTGGATGGGGGATGGTCGGGCTCACATAGTTTCACGCTGTATACGCGTCTCTTGAATGCTCCTGTTTGATGTCTTGCTTGGGGCTGGATGAGGAGTCAGGAGCAATAGCAATATCCAGATTGATTGCCATGCTAGAGTTGAGTTCCAAGGTTGAGTTGACTGTGGCCCTTGTCATGTGCCGGTTGTTGTTTGTTCCCCACTTCGCGCCTTCCCCGACGTCGCTTGACCTCACGCCCAGCCAGCACGCCAACGCACAGAAAATGCGCGAATACTTCTCTCGACGCATCTACTACGAGGAGCTCAACACTCTATGGCCTTTGCTGCCTCCCGCTGTGTTCTTGTGCATGCATTTCCCGCCCGCAAGTGGCATTATAGCGGCTGAACCGCCCCCCGACAACAACACCTCCGCCACACTCGCCTCCGGTCTCAGAGCCTACGGTGGCAGACTGTGTGACTGCAGTTAGCGTGTAGAATACATCCGAGTTTCGGCCTGGACCTAGATCCACCCCTCAACCCCTCGCCTGCACTGTCGACGTCAATTGACTCCCATCGCGACACCAACATGGCCGACCACGACCACGACCGCGACCACGACGGCCAGATTGAGGATAGTCGGCTACGAGAACGCCCGTCAGCAAAGCCGCACCACGCGCGCCAGCACTCGGACGACGCAAAGCAGCGAGTGCTCGCGCTCAACGAGCAGGAAGACAAGGGCCACGAGGACGGCAGGGAGAAGCGCACATATGGCAGGACGCCCGACGGCATCGGTACGTGGCCTCGCTCCGGGGGAGCGTAGGAGAAGCTCTGTAGGGCAGCATGACGGACAACACCATGAATTGCTCAGTCAGTCACTGTCACAGCAGCACACCAGTACTAACGCCATGGCCCCAACACAGTCTTCATTGTGCCCCAGACGCACGATATGGTCTCGCAGCTTCTCGCGCCCTCGCAGCCCAAGAACTTGTCCGACTTGGCCGTGCTCGCCGTGCTGGCCGGTATGATATGCACGCTCTATGCGCTGCCCTCGAACGCCCGCATCCCCGTCTTTGCTGCCATCTTTGTATTCTGGCGCGCCGCGTACAATGCGGGCATTGGCTATCTGCTCAATGAGCAGTCTAACCACAACCGCCTCGTGCTGTGGGCCAAGAACTCGCGCATCTTCGAGAAGCCGGAGACGGGCAAGAACCCCCATCCGGCCCTCTACAGGCTGCTGCAGCGGGAGATGGAGACCAAGATTCCTAAGGACTACAAGTTCGCAGATGCCCCACTCGAGTACAACACGTGGCTGCTCTTCAGGCGTGTGGTAGACCTGATTCTCATGTGTGATTTCGTCTCATACTGTCTCTTCGCTGTGGCCTGTTTCACGCGCCCGGACGAGAGCTGGGGCCTGTGGGCGCTGCGCTGGAGCACTGGTATCATTCTCTTTCTCTTCAACTTGTGGGTAAAACTGGATGCGCATAGAGTAGTCAAGGACTACGCCTGGTACTGGGGAGACTTTTTCTATCTCATTGACCAGCAACTCACCTTCGATGGAGTCTTTGAGATGGCTCCGCATCCTATGTACTCTGTGGGGTATGCCGGCTACTATGGCATCTCCATGATGGCAGCAAGCTACAAAGTCTTGTTCATATCCATCCTCGCCCACGCAGCTCAATTCGCGTTCTTGATTCTCGTAGAGAACCCACACATCGAGAAAACGTACAATCCGCCACCACCCCGAAAGCGACTCAACTCCCACTCGATCCATGCCCAAGAGCGCCCAACTTCTAGCCAATCCGAAGTCAACTTCGCCGACGGGGTACCGACCCTCGATTATTCTGGCCATCCCGCCCAAGTGCACCACATAGTCGGTCTACAGAACATGGACCTCCATCGCTCCATCGATGTGACGGTAATACTCTTCCAAGTTTATATGTTCTGTCTGGCTGCTTTCACGCCCAACACTGGGGTTATGCGCACCTTCTTTCTCGTGAATGCCCTGATTTGGCGATTATGGTATTCGCTTGGCCTTGGCTATCACCTAGATCGCCAGTCTAAGAAGAAGAAATGGACCCGTCACTTTATCAAATTTGGAGACAGTAAGGAAGAGGCTTGGCGCCAGTGGAAGTACCTGTACCACCTCAGCATGGTAATGTGCCACACCAGCTTCGTCTGCGCTTCGTGGAAGATGTACTCTCTGCCGCCCGACTGGACATACGGACTTACACTTTTGAGGCACGTCGTTGGTCTTGCTATGATTGCGCTACAACTTTGGACAGTTGTCAGCATCTACGAATCTCTTGGGGAATTTGGATGGTTCTTTGGTGACTTCTTCTACGATCCGTCGCCCAAGAATCTGACATACTCGGGCATCTATCGCTTCCTGAACAATCCCGAGCGTATTCTTGGTCTAGCCGGTGTTTGGGGTCTAGCCTTGATTGTTTGGAGTGTTCCCATCTTCTATCTTGCTGCAGCAGCGCACATTCTAAACCTGGCCTTTCTCCAGTTTGTTGAGCGTCCGCATATGCAAAAGCTCTACGGACAGAACCTCCGCGAGACCTCTGGTGTGAGCAAGACTCTCAGACAGGCTCTACCCAATCCCATTAGGAATTGGCATACGGCAGCTGATGGCTACCTCAATTCTACGGCTGAATTCATCGAGGAGCTGCTGGAGACAGCCAGGCCGAAATTGGCTGCCGGCGTAGGAACCTTTGTCAAAGACACCACAGCTCTGTTTAAGTCTTACCCAGCTCGAATCTCAATCACACGTTTAGCACCAGATCTTGCTGGTCTCAATCCCAAGGACTACAAAGTTGAAGTCGAAGGAACTCGTTCGTCCCCGACAGCAGAATACCAAAAGAGCGGCGGAAGAGAGGGGGAAATGGCACGAGCGCCCGCCGTACGTACTAGTGAGTTCAAGACGTTGAACCTCGAGTATGGTGCACCGATCAAGGTTCGTTGGCAGGCACCACTCAACCACAGCAAGAAGGACTGGATTGGTCTTTACATGGTTGCCGACAACGCATCTCGAGACGTCACGCGCATTGCGTCCAACGGGCGGTGGGTAGCAACCAACAAGGGCGTCTATGACTCGGCCCGGGCCGAAGAAGGTATCTTAGTTTCGGACAAAATTCTCCCCTCCAGCGCGCGCGAAGAGGACGACTCGGACTGCAGCACTGGCGAGATGGAGTTCAGCGGCGACAAGCTCTGGTGGACGACGGGTGTGTTTGAGTTCCGGTACCACCACGACGGAAAACACAACGTCATGGCTCTCTCACAAGCATTTGAGATACGCATACCAAGATTCGACGAAGAAGATGTGGAGCTCGATGCCAATGGCACGATTCACAGGCCCGTCGAACAGGCGCTGCTTCCTGTGATTCAAAATTGCTTCGACAGAGACCCAGAGATTGCGCCCAGTACGTCTGAAGAAGCATTTGGCAGTTTGGTGGAGAGGGATGGGAAGTTTGCTAAGCGGGTTGTGTTTGCGGTGCATCAGATGTGAGTTCCCGGAGGCAAAGATAGTGGTCCGTCACATGCAGCTGCTAACATGTATTGTGCAGGTTTGGTATCGAGCTTGCGCCCGAGGTAGTGCAAGCTGACGGCAACGTCAAGAATCTGGCATGGCGGATCTGCAATGCAAAGAAAGTTTTGGTGAGTCCAGGTCCCGGATGGCGCTCGGTATGTGAAGGCGTCGCTAATAGTTGCACGCCTAGGCTCCATACAGCATGTCCCCCAGCAAGGGCAGGAATACTCCCACGTTGGGATAATGGTGGGTTGTGGCTGGTTATTTTTCTTTATTGTATAGGTGTCTGAGGGTTTGCATAGTTTGTGGTGGGTGAGTAAAAGAGGGTGGATGGATGGAGTGGATGGATGGGGTGGATGGGATGGGTGGATGGATGAGGGGTGGGGCACACAGATTGTTCATGTCTGCGGTGGAAGAAGATAGATAAAAGGACACATTACACATCATTCTGCTCTCGTCATGTGTTTTGGATTGACGCCACCTAGGCACAGAAGATGGTGCAGAGTCCTGCGTTGGTGGAGTGGTGGTGGTGGTGGTGGTGGTGGTGGCTGGGCTGCTTGCACCTCGGCATCGGGTAGCCGTGTCGACGCCGGAACCTCGACGCATCTTCTGGAATCGCGAACTGACGGCCCCTCTCTGGCATATCTTTGCCCCTCGTGCCCGCTGCATTCCAGTATTCGGGCATACAACTTCCTACACTCGTGTCTACTCATATCTGCTCGTGTCTCGTTACTTCAATCGCATCTTGCATCTTCTTGCGTCCGCCTGCATCCCTCCACAAAGCGTCTCGACGTCGGTTCCGATCCCGTGACGCATCGCACAGCTCTGTCATAACAACACTCCCACCTCCCCAGGGGCACACGTCGTCTACGCCCTCCACTCCCTCCGCCTCATCTCGCAATGGCCAAGTCGCCGTCCAGCCACAGCACCAAGGTGCTCCCGCTGATCCCGCTCGCGCCCCCCTTCGCCGTCCTCCCCGGCACGACGCTCAAGATCCCCATGTCTAACCGCGCAGACGTCGCGGCGATACTGGCCAAGATATACAGCATCAGTCCCACGGCGAAGCCTGATGCCGCTATTACCGTCGCGTGTGTGCCGCTGTGCTCGGAGAAGCTGTCCGGGCGGGACGGGAAGCTGCTGATCCAGGATGGCACGCAGAGCGGCAGTGGCGACAAGGCCCAGTTCGAGAGCGATCCCGTCATGGCCACCAAGAAGGACCTCTTTGGGTACGCGTGCATAGCCAAGGTCAGCGGCGTGCAGGGTCGGCGGTATGAGCTGAATCTGGTGGTCGAGGGGCTGGAGCGCGTCGAGGTCGTCGAGGTGGTGCAGGAGCGTCCGTACTTTGAGGGCGTGCTGCAGAGCGTGGATGAAGTTGCGCATGTAGACAGCACCGACTTCATAGAGCAGTTCAGCCTTCTCAAGCAGCTCTCCCGCGAGCTCCTCGCCCTCGTGCGCCTCTCCTCGATCCTCCCTCGCGCCCCCACCGTCTCGCTCTCCCCCATCGTCGCCCGCAGGCTCGAGCTCTACATTGCGCGGAAAACCCTCTCAGAAGCGGGTTCGCTAGCAGATTTCATGGCTAATGTCATCGACTGCACACACGAGGAGAAGCTGCGGGTGCTGGCGGCAGTGGATGTCAAAGACAGAGTGGACAGAGTCATCGAGATTCTGCAACGCCAGATAAGCACCATACAGGGCAGCACGCGGATAACCGTGGCCAGCACTACGATCCCCACTCGCAGCTTTGATATCGACCAGCTGCGGCGGCTACAGCAGGAGGCTCTGAAGCACCGGACGGGCGTGGGTAGTACCAACGGCATGGGCACTCCCTTCCCTGGCGGATATCCGGGCGGAGGTGCCCAGGGCGGCGAAGAGGAGGGCAATGAGCTCGAAGAACTCAAGAAGAGGCTACAGGATGCCAAGCTCTCGCCCGACGCCGAAAAGGTGGCACAACGAGAGCTGCAGAGGCTGCAGAAGATGAACCCCGCTCAGGCCGAATACCAGGTCTGCAGGAATTATCTGGAGAATTTGGCCGAGATTCCGTGGACTAAGATGACGGCTGACCAGCTGGACGGCAAGACGTTAGTCCGGGCGAAGAAGCAGCTCGATGACGATCACTATGGACTTGAAAAGATCAAGAAGAGGCTGTTGGAGTACCTGGCTGTGCTCAAGTTGAAGGAGCACGCGAATAGAGATATCGATGTCGAGATCAAAGCCCTGACCGAGAGCGAAACACCAACTGAACTACAAGACGGGGAAGACACAGAAGCGCCCAAAGAGCCCTCGCACGCCCAGCTGCGGCTACTCGAAAAGAAACGCATGGTCGACAAGTCGCCTATTCTCCTCCTCGTCGGGCCCCCTGGGACCGGAAAGACCTCGCTCGCAAAGTCAGTTGCGACAGCGCTGGGCCGCAAGTTCCACCGCATATCTCTCGGCGGCGTACGCGACGAAGCTGAGATTCGAGGACATCGTAGGACCTATGTTGCGGCGATGCCCGGTCTGATCGTCAACGGGCTGAAGAAGGTCGGTGTTGCCAATCCAGTATTCTTGCTTGACGAAATCGATAAACTAGGCGTGTCCAACTACAACGGCGACCCTAGTGCTGCCATGCTGGAGGTTCTAGACCCCGAACAAAATCACACTTTCACAGACCACTACGTCAACGTTCCGATCGACCTATCAAAGGTCCTGTTCATCGCGACTGCCAACTCGCTCGACACGATTCCACCACCACTACTTGACCGTTTAGAAACGATACAACTATCCGGCTACACGACCCTTGAGAAACGTCATATCGCTTCAAGGCATCTGATCCCCAAACAGATCACCACCAACGGTCTTCACTCAGAAAATATCACCATCCCGACGGACGTCCTCGACAAGATCATCACATCATATACGCGCGAAGCCGGCGTCCGTAACCTCGAGCGGGAAATCGGCTCCGTGTGTCGCTCTAAAGCCGTCGAATATGCAACCGCAAAGGATATGGAAGCCTTAGACAATTATAACCCAATTGTCACCATGGACGACATCGATGCAACCCTTGGCATCGAGAAATTTACCGAAGAACTAACGGAGCAGCACGCCCGTCCCGGCGTTGTCACAGGACTTGTAGCCTACTCAACAGGCGGCCAAGGCTCCATCCTCTTTATAGAGATTGCGGACATGCCGGGAACTGGCCGCGTGCAACTCACAGGCAAACTGGGTGATGTACTTAAAGAATCTGTCGAAGTAGCACTGTCATGGGTCAAAGCACACGCATTTGAACTCGGACTTAGCGCCAGCGAGGACGTGGACATTATGAAAAACCGCGCTATCCACGTTCACTGCCCCAGCGGCGCGATCCCGAAGGACGGACCATCCGCGGGGCTTGCACATACCATTGCGCTCACGTCCCTCTTTTCTGGGAAACCCGTACCGCCTACACTTGCCATGACGGGCGAGATTAGCCTAAGGGGTAGAGTTCTACCCGTAGGCGGGATCAAGGAAAAGCTGATTGGGGCGTTGAGGGCGGGTGTAGAGCGAGTGTTGCTGCCCGAGGGCAATAGGAAGGATGTCAGGGATTTGCCTGAGGAAGTCAGGCAAGGATTACGAATTGAGTTTGTAGGAAACATTTGGGAGGCCCTTGGTTTGGTGTGGCCTGAGAGGTTTGAGCGGGGCGTAGTCGTCGAGAGCAGGCTGTAGATTGGAATTGTAGTTACTAGTGATGGGTTCGATTGGAGCATTTGGGGTTTGGGATGGAGTTGAATTGGATTGGATTGGATTGGATTAGCTTGTTTTTCTCCTTCAACGGGTATATCGATACCAATGCCGATATTGATATTGCTCACAAAGTACCTTCCAATTTGGAATTATATACAAACATCAGATATTGTAATCCACTTTTTACATACCAGTCTTCATTCCGTTCTGAAGCGACTCGAGTCTATTCGGCGACCTTTGACTGTACCATCACCACGACACGACATGCGTATGTTTTCCACGCTCTCAAAGTGACCAAGTCATCTCAGACGAGCAAAACTTGGCGATGAGTCGTCGTCGCTCCGCTCGAGTTGTCCTTCACACGGTACTCGGACGAACTAGCTTCATCGATTTGAGGCATAATGAGAAAGGACGAAGTCAGACCTACGCTATACAATGTTGCAGTTGCCGGATATTTTTCTTTCTTTCCCTTTCTTCTTCTTCTCCTTCTTCTTTCAAACTACACTACTGGGACGTTTGTCGATCACTTTACGCGCGAGAAAGACCTTGTTCGCATCTCCCACTCACTACGAAGGAAGATCCAACAACCAAACATGTCCTCCCTCCTCCGAGTCTCCCCGTCTGGTGGAATACGTTCCCACTCCGCCCTCACACAAACAGTCCCAGCGAAATCGATGACAGTATTTTCCAACGAAGAAAGGGCGTCCGACATCGACTACGAGACCGAAAGCCTCGTCTTCATTCAACTTAACTTTTATGTTGCTGTGCTATGCTGTTTTTCTCGGTCGCTGATGATGCCAGTACGTACTCGATCCTTGAACACTCTCCAAACGAGGGCTAGCGTACATTGGCGTGGAGCTCGTATCTCATAGATGCGCCCTTCTGCCCTTCGTACCGCCATCGCCAACACGAACGCGGTGCAAAACGATATCATCTTCTCTGAGTCTTCGTCTAGATTAATCACAGCCATGCTCGAAGCATGCGCCTAACTGGCCGCAGCCTTGGCCTAGCCTATATTGGGAAGGTAGTGTGGCGGATGCCTCAGATCTCAATCCTTTAGGCATCCAGGGCCCAATCATCGAGAGCTTGTTGAAGAGCTGAGTCACTTCCGTGAAATCCATAAGTATCATTATTTCCCACAGCTTAAATGAGTATTGTCTTCAATTCATCTAGTACCAGTACCGAAAGTGATCCTCTCATCCCCGCCGTGTTAGCCATTGACAAATCTCTCCATCCTGGCAACACGGTTGTGTCAGTTTGACCCAACACCTATAACAAACACACATTCCCTTTCAGACAACACCTTTCGGGTTCTCAGAACTCTGAGAAGTATAATAAAGTGAGTCCATCTCAGGTTGAGCGTCGCCGAATGGCTACTAACAGCTCCAAAGACCCAGGCATTCAACATGACTTCCTGGAAGATCGTTCCCGATCCTACAGCAAACAAAGTCGAATACACGCCCTTTCTTAAGAGTCGCAAATTTTTTGCTGTCGATGACTCCGGTTCGACCGCAGGATCAATCCTTAGACGGGAAAGGGCGTTCGTTGACCACGTGCACGAGTGCTTTGCAACTCCGGACGACTCAGTATCTCTCTGGGGAACAGATTGCGATGCGCCGACCAAGACGTTCGATTCGGCTCAATGGAGATCGAACCACAGTGGTACCCGTCCTGCTCAGATCCTAAGGCTACCTGCTGCATTGACGGCCATTCAGAAGTCAGACGTCTGGTTTCTTCTAACAGATGGCGAGATCTACGATAGGGATGTTCACCTACTAGCTGAACTAGCACACGAACACGGCGTCCTGAGTGTTCCGATTGTTTTCCTTATTGTTGGTTCCCGAGGACGAACTCCAGACACGACAAATATTTCCGTCGGTATAAGCTTCTTCGCCGGTTCTCAAGACACCCTCATCTTGTTCAAGGAGACTGAGACAGGGAAGGTCTTCGTCATAGCCGGAAAGGGATGTTTTGCATCACTAGGAGGCTCTGCGGCGGCACAGGATCTCGCCTCTTGGAGCGCCATGCCTGTCTTTGAAAATGAGGCTAAATTGTTCAAACACTTTGATAGCCTGGATATCAAGATTGCAACGGCCGAATCGCGAGCAAACTTTCCAAAGGGTGTGAACCTTGGACCGGAATGGGAGACGGCACAGAATGGACCTGCATGGGTTGACCTTGATATTCTTACGGAAGCCGGTGTTCTTTCCGACAATGATGTCTCCGATCTGTTTGCGGAGGAGGCTTTTAACATTCTTTCCGTAGCCTTCAAGACTCGAAGGCGAATCCCTGAGCTGCGGAGCTTGGTACAAGCACAGAAAATCGAGCAAGTGGCCCCCAAGCTAGAGGATGTGTCGGGAGCTGCCACCATCATATCGCAGATGGGACATCCTGATACGAATGATGACGAGCGTAAGAGTCTGCAAGAGCGATTACGGGAAGCCCACGTCAAGAACCGCGACCACTACCAGAAAACTGTTGCCGAGTTTGCAGGCTCCCCCAAAGAGCAGAGCTTGAAGAAACGCAACCAGCTCGTCGACGCCGCTCTGCGAGCCTTGGCTAATATTGAAGCCGCGAGTTTTTCAGCAGACCTTCTTTCTCGGCGTAGCAACAGAGCTCGTCGTGCTGAAGTGGTTGCATCCGACACCACTGTGCCGATGACTAATCTTAATCTCGAAGGTCCGTCTTACAAGGGATTCTGTCTCATATGCTGTGGAGAGGAAGAAGTCATGGCTATCTGTTTGAAGGAACTGGAATCTGAGCACATTGACAACAATACGACCGACTTCGCTCTCAACTTTCCCCTCGCCGCCGGCAGCTCGCCCAAAAACGTAAACATCGTCTCCAGCCAAAATGTGTGTTTTCAATGTGCGCTTCTCGGTCCGTCGGGATTGTCCATCTACAAGGAGAAGCTTAAAGCCATCATTCCAACGGTACACTATGAGGGAAGCAATAAGAAATACATTAACGATCAGCTCTACCTCGCACTGACAACCGGACTCGCAACGGGAGCAGCTGGAATCGCTCAGCTGTTCATGGCTATACTGGACGAAATCTTGAAGACAAAGACATGGGCCGGTGCTAGTCTTGATGAATCAAATATTTCAGCCAGCGAACAACACGAGGCAGTACAAAGACGCCAAACCTTCAGGTGGATGCTGGATGAGTTGATGCAAAACACAAGAACTCGCCAGACTTTCACAGAGATCGGCGACTGGGTCAAGTTCCCCGAAGCATTGGCATGGGTCGCAAAGGAATTCGAAACCGACGGTCTGGGCAGCTTTGCAGTCACCTATCCCGTGGCTGGGTTTCCCAGGCTATTGTCCTTTGGTCGTCAAACAGACGCATTCTCAGAAGAGGTTGTGCGTCAAATGAAGGTTGCGAAGGCAGTATACTCGGTAGCTGCGAAGTACCTGGCGGATATGCAGTCTATGTTCCAGGGGCCAGACTCTGGGAATGATTGGAAGCAAAAATACCTGGAGATCATCTACCAGGAGTTCAACACAAGCTTAGTCCCCAAAGACGGACCACAAGCGCTGGTCACAGACGTGGGCATGTTCGCCGCCCGTCTCTCTGTCTGTCTTGGCCGAGCGGGTGACGACTGGGGATCTGCTGAAGACAAGCAAAATATTATGCGCAAAGTCCAAGTCATTCTGTTCTGGCTCATCTACCGACAAAAATCGCACTGCACGGCACAGACCTTTTTCCACAAGATCAACCACGAGGAGCATCTTGCAACTGCAGTCCTCAATCCGTCTCTCAGTGTTCCCGAGTCTGAACTCCGCATGACCCTGCTCTCTATCTTCGCTATGCAAGACGCAGAACTCATAAATGCCGACGCTGCTGTTATTCATGACAATATAATCCCTTTCAAGACTCCCTTCGGGCCCTCTGTCCTCGGGTGCGGTATCGAGGCCTGCAATGAGTCTTTCGTCGCCACTGATACCCCCGAATTCACTCCCCAAGGCCTCCAAGCTATCCGATATGCTCGTTCCCAGCATCTGATCAAAGTCTTCGGCATACGAGGGCGCTTTGAGCAAGCGGAAACGGGTCTTCCCGAGCGATCCGCAATAGGGAAACCACCAAGCTCCATCCATTTTAGCTTGCACATCAGCGTCGTGCGCACCTGGGCCGAGCAAACGCGCGAAAAGAGACATGCGATTCTGAACGACGAGAATGCACGCGAAGAGTTTGTTACGGCTGTTCGGAAGCGGGTTTGTGAACAAGGGAGGGGCAATATCTTTCAGCCGAAGATCGAACAGGATGTGCGAGGGATTCTGCCTAGTTTCTGGAAGGTACTTGCACAGGCGTTGAGGTTGGAGGGGAAGAGTGATGATGATATTACGGTTTATGAACATGACTTTGACCTGAATAAGATGGAGGCGAAGATGCGGTATGAGCTAAAATCCATGGAGGGTTGAAGTCAAAATACAAGGTCAGGGATATTAGTTGTTCAGGCAGGGGACGTGGTAATGAGTACTTAATTTCTCTGGAGTTTATTTCTTGTGTTAGAATCGAGCTGTTTGGTGGTACATTGGACTTTCAATCCGTTTTAGCAGCCTTCACTAACATACGCCAATAATTGCAAATGTTAATTGACTTTCGAGAGGCTTGTTAAAGTTTTCTCTATGATTTCACTTGAATGCCTTGGCGCGTTTTCAGCCGCAGGCATATCTGGTTGCCTGGCCCGCAATTGACAACTACCCATACGCACGTCTCCATCCCCATATAATCAACAAGAATTTCTACTCTCCTCGTCTAGTCCCAAGACAAAATTATGGGCAACATTTTTTCACGGCACAGAGAGGCAGCGGCGAGCAGGCCAATGTCCATGGTGGTGCACACAGTAGAAACCGAATCCACGCGCGTGTCCAAAACGCGGCGAATCCCACTCACCAGGAAAGAATACTACAACCCGAGTCCACCGCCCAAGACTCGGACGACTTTCCGACAAACAGCCATGAGCCGTGCAAGGAATCGCTCCAAAGCCAGTTTCCTTGACCTCCCCGCTGAAATACGGAATAACATCTACTCCCGCGTCCTCATCTGCGAAGGCTACGTCCGCGTGATGCCTCAGGCACCAACCAAAGTCGCAGCTCTTGTCCTCCTCCGCACGTGTAAACAGATTCACGACGAGGCGGCTAGTATATTCTACGGGGCGAACTCGTTCTACGTTAGCACGCGCAAAGACATCAGACATGTTCCAGGGAAGAAGGAGATGTTTCCGGACCTAGGAGGGTTATGCACAGTTCACAATGGCTTGTCACAAGCCGGGGGCCTCATTTTTCCGGCGCCGCGATACCACGTCTACCTAACCCGGCTCACCATCGACGCGAAGTTGGCCCTGGTCACCGGTCCGCGGAGTGGTTCTCGACCGCCGTTGGACGCGTTTGAACTAGCAGGGCATGATTCGCAGCGACTTTTTGAGGAGCTAGATACGCGGTTGATTGATGTGTATACGAGGATGCGGATGTTGTGGGAGGAGAAGGAGAGGAGGTGGGAGGGGAAGCTGGTTACGGTAGAACAGGATGGGCCGGATAAGGTAGTGATGTCGATTTCAATGAGCTTTTTCGAGGACGAGGCAGAGGAGATTGCAACGAGAGGGATGTGGAAATCGGTAGCTGGCACGTGATATGACTCAACTGGTGACGGTGCAGCCAAGGCTGGGTACGTACGCTACGGGCGCCACATTTGTCGAAACCTTGACGCGTTCCAGGATTTCCCGTCCCTCGAGTGGCAGGTTGAGAGAGAAGAGAGGAGAGAGAAGAGAGGTAAATATGCCGATGAGTGTGTTTCATCTTGGCCATAAATGTCGAATTGCCATGATGATGTCATGGCTGCCAATAGTACATCTAGCTCCCGCGCTCATACTCCCTGCTCTGCATTTCTTCTTCTTCTTCTTCTTCTTCTTCTTCTTCTTCTTCTTCTTCTTCGTCTTCTCGCTTTCTCTCGTCTCCAGTTTTCCTTCTTGTTCATCAATTGCATTTCCCAGGCGCGCGCGTGCCGCCGAGCATGGTTCCTTGTTTGCGTGTCGCCGCCTGTCTCTCGCTACCCGTACAACTCGTGACACTTTTGACATTCTCGACACTTTCCTTCGCCCAGAATATTTCGCTCTCGCCCGCGCCCAGGGCTGCAAACGCCAATGTCTCCGCGATTCTCGACGCGTCTTTCGCCGGCTTTGGCATTGAGCCATCCAATCTTTTCTCCTTTACCGGCCGCGCGACCGCGAATCAGCTCTCGGTTGGCTTGCTGCAGAACCTCGCCGATTATTCGGGCGCGCCGCCGCACATCCGCCTCGGAGGAAATACCCAAGATTATATGGTCTTTGATGACGCCTTTGAAGACTATGAGTGCAAAGAAAATCCCAACACGACTTCGCAAGGTGTCTACCCGGCCGATGGGTATATCATTGGTCCCGCATATTTCAAGGCCCTCGATCGTTTCCCCAAAAACACACCTATTACGTATGGCTTGAATCTAGCCTATTACGACTCCAACTACATTGACCGCATTGTGAAGGGCGCCCAGGCAGCAGTTGATGGCATGAAGAACGTGAAGTTGCATTCGTTCGAAATCGGAAATGAGCCGGATCTCTATCTCAAGAACGGCTTTAGAAATGGGTCCTGGGGTGGACAGATCTACACCAAAGAGTTTCTCGCACGCGCAGATGCCGTGTACAATCAAGTACTAAAACCAGCGGGATTTCCAGCCACCTTCTTCGAAGCTCAGGCAACCGCCTCCACCATTGCCACGACATTTGAGATTGAGCTGTTGGTCAAGGATGGTTTACTGAATCAGACCAACGGGAACAACTACGTCTCACTCTGGAACCAGCACGACTACTTTCACTGTGCGCGACACCAGTCAATTCTGCACCATCGCGTCCGAAATGCTAACTTCTCGCAGTCATCGGCGTGTCGCGAGATCCCCTGACGCTCGACGATCTCATGGACCTGGACAACACCGATGCTCAATTCTTATACTGGAAGCAACAAGCCGAAATAGCCTTCGGTACGGGGCTACCCTATGTCATTAGAGAAATGAGCTCCGTCGGCCCTATTGGCATGCACCAAGTCAGCGACACGCACGGCGCAGCATTGTGGACGCTAAACTTCTTCCTCTACACCGCAACGCTCAATATTTCGTCCGTCCAAATGCACATGACCGACAACTCTAACTCGAGCGCCTGGCAACCGATTGATCTATATGGCCAAGGTCCCCATGTACGAGCGCAATACTATGCCCATGCCGCAGTCGCGCAGATAATCGGTAATGGAAACGCAACTACACAGATTGGGATGCTCAACATCAATACTGTGGATCCCAGCTACACAGGCCGCATCCGAGCATTCACAGCCTATTCCAAGGGCAACCTCCAATCCGTCATCCTGATCAACTCCAAACAAGCCAACGTCTCATCACCCACGAAAGAAAATTTCACATTCTCTCTAAATCTAGGCACCGAGAACGCAAACAAAACCGTATATCTCTCCTACCTCACAGCCGATGGCGCAGATTCCCTTAACGGAACTACATGGAATGGCCTGACATACTCGGACACGGACGGCAAGGCAAGCGTAGTGAATGACAAAGTAGCATCGCTGCTCACTTCGACGTCGGGAAATGTCGCCGTGGCAGTAAGAGACTCCCAGGCCGTGGTCGTGAATATTGGGTGGCTGCTTGGAAGCGTGGATGTCTTGGATAGTGGGGGGAATGTTCCAGAGCCAACACACACAACGAGTAATCCGGCTTGCACGGGAACAGGGACTGCAACACTCGCCTCGGGCACGGGAAGCTGTGCAGCGGTAGAGACGGGGGCGAAGAAGAAAGGTGTTGCTGGGAGAACAGATGGGAGTTGGGGAATGATCGGAGCTGGTTTGGCTGCTATTTTTCTTGGCATGATATAGGTCTATGTTGTATGCATTCACGGCGGCTATGTCCAATTACTTGTATCTATTCATACCCAGGTACGTTACCATTTAGATACTATTAGACCAACTATTAACTATTGGCTCTGCCCTACACTAGCACTGTCGAACAGATCTCTATAAGCTGATGATCAATGAATCCCGAGAGTATGACTAATCCGCAGAGGCCTGCATGGATGCCTAACTTCCCAGTAGCGACAACTGATGAATTATGTCTACCGCAAAGAGTGACTCACAAATCGAACGGTAAGGCATATCGTTGGCTACAACTCTACCATCCTACTCTCAATCCTCTTCTAAATTGTACGTTGTTCATTTCTATCGCCGAACATTCAAGCCTAGACTGATAGCGAATTCGAAAGTTAACTTAGAAGATGCAGGTGATGTCCCAATATCCTTACCGAACAAAGTAGCATTCAAAAGGCCGAGAGCTTCCGAATCCTGTTCAACCATTAATACTGCTATCTCAACTTACTCCCATCTACTACCTCATCATGGGTACCTTCTCGCCTATTTTTGCTATCCTCCTTTCCCTCCTCTCATTATCTCAAATTGCCCATGCCGCTTGCAAACTCATCCACAAAGGCAAATCATCCGACCTTCTGCTCAAAGGTACACTTTTGACTTCCGCCGGTGCCATACACGATACCCACGTCCTCGTGCAATCCAGCAAGATCACGTACGTAGGCAATGGCAGCAATATGCCGCATCGCGCCGCTCTCCACGCCCAGGTCCTCGAATGCTACGACTCAGTCATCTCGCCGGGTTTCATCAACACGCACGAACACATTGAATATTCGACCATCAACCCCCTACCCGACATTGGCGAGCGCGACAACCACCGCCACGATTGGCGCAAGGGACTCAGAAATCATACCCTCCGTCAAGCAGAAGTCAATGGAACCATGGCCAATGCGACTATGTGGGGAGAACTACGACATATCTTCTCCGGCACAACATCTATCATCGGCGGCGGGATGGTGTCGGGACTTGCACGCAACCTTGACTTTGTGGCGGGGCTGGAGGAAGGGCTTGTTGCTCCGGCCGCGGTGTGGGACACTTTTCCATTAGAAGACGTAGCCGGAATCCTCAGAAACGGCAACTGCGATTATGGACTCTTTCCAATCGATAGGGAGACGGCGGGGAAATACAATCGTTACTTGGCGCATGTCAGCGAGGGTATCGACGCCGAGGCAAGAAACGAGTTCAAATGTCTGTCGAACTCGACTTTCGATACGATTCCGCTTCCCGCCGGCGGAGGACTGAGTACAGATATCATCGCGCCGAATCTTGCGCTGGTCCACGCTCTGGGCTTGTCGGAGTTGGATTTCGACCTGGTGGCTGCCAGGGGCGCCATGGTCGTGTGGTCCCCAAGGAGCAATGTGTTCTTGTATGGGAAGACGCTGGATGTCTCGTATCTGCTAGCTGCTGGCATCACCGTTGCTCTGGGCACTGATTGGCTGCCTTCGGGCTCGGCGACCATGGCGCGGGAAGCTGTGTGTGCGGTGGATGTGATGAAGAGGAGCTACAATGTTACACTGGAGCCGAAGACGTTGTGGGAAATGGCAACCATCAACGCAGCAAAGGTCGCTGGGTTGGAAATGCACGTAGGCTCGATAGAAGTGGGCAAGGTGGCGGATATTGTTGTCATTGGCAGGGGCAAAGAGAAGGACCCCTTTGCACAAGCAGTGTATGCAGCCACAGAGAATATCGAGCTCGTTGTTCGCGGTGGCAAGGTCCTGGTCGCAGGGCCTGGCTTGGAAGAGCTTGCCGAAGGGGACTGTGAACTCGTGCTGTTTGGAAATGTGAGAAAGACTGTTTGTGTGAGGAGTGAGATTGGTGTTTCTTTTCGAGATCTTCGGAACAACCTAGGTGGTGTGTATCCCGCGGTACTCCCTGGCGTGCCAAAAGATGAACCAACGTGTGTGCCTACGCGGTAGTCGAGAGGCTCCACGAGCCTGCTGGATGATAGATGGTGGCCGAGTCACAGTCTTGGGGCTTGGAGATGGCTATGATTCTATATTTCCGTTCGCTAAGTAGAACCTTTATCGCAAAGTGCCGAGCCCGTGAATAGACTACTGTTCGACGCTCATTCCGTAATACACTAAAAGCCACCTTCTATCCGTATAATCCAATTAACCCCCCCTTAATCGAGCCAAATGCTTCCTTGTCGCCCGCGCTGTCGACCCGTTCTTGTACATCTACAGCGGAATTCCCACAAGAAAAATGTCCTCTTTTAGTAGTCTATCCTTGCTGATGTTCACTAGAAGTTGGGTCGCAGTCCGGGAAGTATGCAGTCGTTACTCCTCATAGCGTTCTTGGGGATGGGAATCCCCCCCTCGGAAGCTCTCACAGTGGTATTTCAATGGAGTTCCCGCCTTGATGTTCTCAAGCACAATCCACTCTCTACTTCAACCTACAACGAGATGATCTTCCTCCCTTTCATATCCTACTCTCAAGATGAGGTCCACCCCCCCGCATTATATTAAAGCCCCGTTTGATTCACAACACATGTCGGATTTCGATCCAAGATTCGGGAAGATAACCCGCGCGACCTTTTGAGGAAGTCTTGATATCCATCCTACCTAATGACACACTTCATGATAAAGACGAGCTACAAGCTTGTCCTACTGTGTGCAGATCCTACCTCGGCTCCGAGTCTGGTAGTATAATTCTCCGGTCGGACCAACACGGAGCTCATCTGCGGAGATGCCACTTCGGCGCTCAACCCCACGGTAAACGCCCTCTACGATCTGGGATGCAGCACCATGGCGCCCTTTTTCTTAGACATTAGGCAACCAGGTGTAAGGATGACCTGAATCAATCATGATCCACCTCTTGCATCCTTACATTCTGGGTCCGTTACTCCTCTTCGGTATCTCTTGTCAAAAGAACTCTCTAAAACACCTTCGTAAGTAGGGCCAACCAACCGCTCGACATGGTGGAGGAAAAAAGGGTCCCTCTTCATGAACTTGTCCTTTGCGTCAACGGGACGACAACATACCTTCTCCGACCCTCGTTCGCACACCGAGTGACTCGCACTCGGTCTTGAAGCAAGTCCGACAAGCTGACGTCGCCTCCAACCAAAAATCCGCCGTGGCCATGGGACTCATCGTGTTTACTTATATCCACCCATCTATCCTCCGCTCCGCTCCTAAACCCCGACCCCCCGGGTTTTCTAAACACCAGTCACGCCATCCCTACCCCTAGCATTTTCCTTAGCACGTCAGCGGCAACCCTGTCGCGCAACAGTCTCGAACCTCCATTTGCAATCTTGGCCCCCCCCCGCTCCGCGCGGCGATAAGCCCGCGCGCCCACTCACAAACGCCGGCGCCGCGCAACGGGCCAACGAATGTTCGCGGACGGCACACCCGGAACGTTGCCTTGAGAAATCGGCTCGCGGCACCGGACAACGCCCGGCGTGATTCGTGGTGCGTGTAGGGATGAGTTATCGTTTTGCCGAGTTGGGTCTGGGCGGGGGGCCGTTGATTGGTCGGGGAGGTACAATGGAGTTTGGAGACAGGGGGATAGGGTTTGGGATGCTTTTTTAACTCCACCTTTGTCTGGGGGCGTGGGAGGCGGATGCCAGCAAGGCCATGTATATAGAGGACCGTGTGTCCGCTTTTAGAGGCACATCAATCACCTCAGATAATCTCACGATAGGCAATTTCAAGTCACAAAAGAAAATTGCACTTTCAGTACCCCTATCAAGAACCCACAACCACAACCACAACCACAACCACTACCACTACCACTACCACTTCCACTGCCGTAACCAACAATGTCGTCCCCCCAATACGTCTACATTCCCAACCTTGTCGGCCGCCAAATGCTCCGGATCCCCGTCCTCCCCTGCGACGAGGACATGTCCATCTCCACGACCATAGAGTCCTCGTCGCCATTCCTCACTCTCCACACCACGGCCACTTCGATGACCACCCCATCCTTCTCCCGCGATGCATCCCCCGCACCGAGCGTCGAGAGCGTCGATGAGCTAGAGTGAACAACACGATTACGGGGCTACAATGTCCAATCAACAGACGAAGGAGAAAGACGAACCGACGACTCCACAATGCACGACCAAAGTTTGATTAGAACAACGAGGCAGTGTACCACTGGGCCGGTGCGGGCACAGATACAAAATACCTTCACATGTCGTCAATGGTGAACATTGTCGATATCGAATCAGCGATGCATGATTGCGGAACGAGCTAGCGCTTGCGTAGGCTACCGACGATGGCGATGGAGGAACAGCAGCTGTGACGAAGATGCATGGGGAGGAGGTCAGGTTCAAAGGATGGAATGCCTGGTGCATCGAAAGGACGACGGACGAGGTTACCCTGCATGACGTCGCAACGATCAATTATACTCAGTACATACTTAATAATCATTTTCTCGTTAGTCTAAAAGTCGCATGTGCCTATTTTCGTGCTACACGAAGCTTCACAGCTTTGCCTTGACGCTGCTGTCCTCGGCCCTCGCCTTGTCTCTCAATTCTCTTCTCAGGATCTTACCTACCGCGTTCTTTGGCAGCTCATCCACAAACCGAACTCCACCCCTCAACTGCTTGTACTCGGCCAAGGCGCCCCTCACGAAATCTTTGACGTCATCTTCACTCAAAGTCCCGTTCCGTCTCGACACTACATAGGCCCTAGGAACCTCGCTACCGCCCTCAATTGGCATGCCCACAACAGCGGCTTCCAAGATTTCTGGATGGGTATTAAGGTGGTTCTCTAGCTCGGCGGGCGCAATCTGCAAGCCCTTGTACTTGAGCAGCTCCTTCTTCCTATCCACGATATAAAACTTGCCCTGTCTATCCACACCAATATCGCCGGTGCAGAACCAGCCATCATGGAATGTGGCCTTGGTCGCCTCGTCGTTGTCGAAATATCCATTCGTGACGAATGGTCCTCTGACAATGATCTCACCGGGGAGTCCAGGCTCGACATCGTTGTATTCGTCATCGACGATGCGCATCTCCATGTTCGGCAAGACGGGAGATATGGAACCGGTCACGTCTGAAGACCCGCGTGGCATTGCCGTCACAGCGCCCTAAAACAGATTGTGTCAGCATTCAAGCCTTTGACAAGACACAACAAGCTTTGCATCAGGGTGTAGGGCTGTGGTAGCTTGTGGCATACGTGTTGGGTGAGCATCTGGTGATGAGGCGGGGGGACACGAAAAACTCACAGTCGTCTCACTCAATCCCCAGGTCTGGCTGATGCGCGTCTTGCCCTTTCCCAGCCGCGCATTCGCCGCCTGCTGCAATTCTGCATCCATGGGCGCGGCGCCCGTTATCGCGACTTCGACCGTGTCGAATTGGTCGGTCACGTCGGTGCTCTTCGCAATGCGCAGGAATATGCTCGGCACCGTGTAGAAGCCCGTGATGTGCAGCTTCTTGAAGTAGGCGAGGAAGGGCTGCCAGCTGAACTTGGGCATCCAATACACGGCGCCGCCGCTGAACATGGGCGACATGAGGTAGCCAAAGACGCCCGCGATGTGCGCGATAGGCAGGTGGGCCAGCGTGCGGAAGGGCGAGGGGGCGGGCTCGCCGGCTGCGACGGCCGCGGCGACGTGGGCGCGGGCTTGGACCGAGGGGATGTAGAGCTGACAGACGAGGTTGTAGTGCGAGAGCATGACACCTGAAGAAATCAGCCTGGGCAGTCTGCATGGCGTGTGTGCTGGTGGAGAGACCTACCCTTTGGCACCCCCGTTGTCCCAGAGCTGTACAGCAGTACGATCAAGCTTCGCTGCAGCTCCCTCTCGTCCGTCACCCGTCGCCAGGGCATTCGAGGTCCATTGACCACATCCACAGCCTCTCCACTCCCCAAGCTTCGCACCTCCCAGCTGGGCTCGCTATTCAAAACAACGACCCGATCCAGCGGTAGGCCAGCGAGCCGGGCTGCCTTCCTCCCCACATCCATCTTGTCCCCGCTCACAACCAGCAGCTTGCTGTGCCCCTGCGTGACCTGCCTAGCCAGCTCCTCGGGCGTATACGACGGCGATGCAGCGCTGAACACGCCGCCTGCACCCACTACCCCGTAGAAGAGGGCGGCCGCCGCGGGCTGGCCTGAGGAGCAGACCACGACGACATCTTGGTAGGGGCCCCGAGCGCCGACGGAGAGGCTGTGTCGCAGAAAGTATGCGATGCGTTCCGTCAGCGCCCGGAGCGTGGACTTGGTGAGGCAGATGTCTGGATTTGCGGCCGACAGATGGAGGGGAGTGTCTTCTTGGGCGAGGGAGTGTTCCGAGTCTCGGGTCGCATCAGCTTACATCGGGATGAGACGAAAAGAAGGGCAGCAAATATACCAAAGAGAAGTGAGAGCAGATCAACCTTGGGCACATCTACTGAGTTTGGATTCTTGTATATGCGCATGCCATCCTTGGAGATGGATCTTGTTACTGCCGCCATGATTCCGCTGGTTTACTCCCTGTAGAGCTGCATGGGAAGGTCCCTTGAAGGCCCCTTCGCTGACCCTCCATGTCGGATAGACGTGGCCGAGTGTTCAGAATCGAGTCGAAGGAAGAGCGTCAGTGGTCAGCAGTCGTTGTGCGCGATGCTCACGAGTCGCAGGTCGCGTCAGCTATTAGTGCGGGGGGCTGTACACAGTAGGACGAATCTCAAATTTCCAAATGAACTCCATAAATCTTGTGGATATTCAACGAAGAACCAGTTTTATTTGATTTCCGTGCCGCATGGAGTCCTGATGCGAATGCGAGCTTACTTGATCCCCACGCGTGGACTCCACTTTCAAGGGAAGGTCAGCCTCAGTAAGCCGCCTAGCACCACAGTACCGCACGCGCATTTAACATTTTGCACATCCTCCACTGCATCCAAATTCAAATACCTACCCGCACAGGGCGATTGCGTCTTCGGGTGGCTGATGCTGGCTCCCGAGGTGGTATACCGACAATGTCGAGACGGATGCTGACTACTAAGACGCTACCTCTGGCTACAAATTTCGCTACATGGTACACTGCCCTGATGTGGACCTAGGTGCTCTCGGCTCGCATACGCTCACTTCACCGATTGTGATTTGGACTACAATTAGGTGCCATGCTGCGAAGACATGACCTTAAAGAATATCAAATTTGAAATCACAGAACCCAGAGACGGAAAACCGAGCTCTCGGATTCTATTATGTCAGTCTATGAAACTCAATACATAAACTTCGTGCTGTCGTCTCTAATGCATTCCTTACTATCACATCTTCTACCAACTGTATCCGCATCTCTTCGAGAATCTCAATCTTTCGGCCCATAGCTACTTCACAATGACCATCGCACTCTTTGTCTCTGTCCTTGCGGCACTCAGCTGTCTTGACCAAGCCTCTGCGTCCTCTCTCCTTGCCCGCCACGATAATGACAACACTCATCCTTCGAATGGAGTCTGTTCGGATTTCACTGTTACAGAGACAGTAACGTCCAAGAACTGGGGATTCGCTCCGGCAAAGTTCAAGAACAACTTTGATGTCGCCATGTTCCTCGAAAATCTTGCAAGAAAACCTACGCCGCCATTCGTACCGCTTGTGCCGCCCAAGGAAGTGACAACAAAGGAGTACACAGTCTCTGCAACCTTCTGCGTCCCAAAGAAAACGAACGGAAAGGAAGGCACCATCTTGGTCGCCACAAGCGGACTGGGATATGATGGTCGTTACTGGGCTTCCACTTACAAACCAGAGGAATACAGCTTTGTGGGCCACGCTCTCGATGCCGGGTACTCGGTCTTCTACTATGATCGCATCGGTACCGGAAAGTCCCAGAAGGAATCGGGTTACGTAAACCAATCTACGAACCAAGGGGCCTTCTTGTCGAAGATTGTGAAGGGCATCAGAGCCGGAAACTGGACGGGCAAGGTACAAGCTAAGAAGATCATCCTCGTCGGCCACTCGTTCGGATCATACACATCCAACGCTCTTATTGCAGCCGAACCTGATCTTGTAGACGGTAAGTCGATTCTGGTTCTGGCGCTCACTCTCAAATCATCAGCTGACACCTCCACAAAGGCGCTGTCCTCACAGGGCTAGGCTACCCTAATGCAACTGATGCTGCAAATGCTGCCACTCCCTGGGTTCCAACTGCTTTTGCTGCCCGCATACCCTCCCATTCCCGCCTCGACACAGGATATCTCGCCTTTGGCGATATCTATGCCCATACAGAGACCTTCTTCCACCCTCCCTACTCCATTCCCACCATCGAATATGCGCAGTCCATCAGCCAACCTTTCGCCATTGTGGAGCTCATCTCGCTGCGTACTCTCCAGTTATCGGCGCCGGCGTTCAAGGGCAAAGTCCTGGTCACCACGGGAGAGTTCGATTTCTTGGTCTGTGGAGGCGAGTGCAAGAGCACCTATGCTGCAAATGGAGCGAATCAAGTGTTTTCCGGTGCCGAGGTCGTGGAGACGTATCTCCACCCGGGGGCGGGCCATGGCATCAACTTCGCGGCAAATGCTACGGGCTTCTACAATGTGATTACGTCGTTTTTGGATAGGAACTTCTGAACTATCGGTAAACAGGGGTTGAGAGGCGGGAATGGTGGCAATTGCATATGGAAGAGAATAGTTGGTGTAGTAATGCAGTTTTGATTACATATCTTGTTCAACTACTTGAATTAGCTACGACTATTAGCTATGTAAAAGGTTTATTTATACATATACTCGTTTTCTTACTCTCAGGCTTCCTCACTCTACACTGAAGTTCTGGTTTTATTAGACCTTACAGTACTCTGACTCTCACAACAACACTAGCGGAAATTAGTTACAAGAAGTAGAATAAGAAATGAAAAAATCAACTCAAATGTGTACCTGATTAAACTTAAAGAAGGACTTACGCGTTTACATAGCTATAGCTCTGCTAAGTTTTCCTACTTCTGATCCAAACAAAATTACATCCTTCTGAGATGATCCTTATCGTGCTAAATGTTAGGAATAAGAGGATAAAGAAGTTATACCTGTGCGCCTGGAGGAGTTTGTTCACATCATAGCCTGCATCCACTAAAATGCGAGGAGAAATAGCATTGGTTCGCCTAAGCTTTGAGGACCGAAGAGACTGAACAAGGCAGAAGAACTACCTAAAGCTCAAGTTCATGAGCGCTCCAAAAGGGTCAAATGGATTGCCGACGCTTGACACTGCCGGTTTCGAATGTGATTATGACAAAATCGCCCATCGGAAGCAGCATTGAAGGCCTAATTAGATACAGAAACAGTTTTCCAGCGCCGATACCAAGGGAATGACCGTAAAAGTGTGGTCATGGGAAGTACAGGGCAAAGACAAACTCGATATTGAACAAGCTTGGCACGACAGGTTTCAAAAGGATCTAGACAAACGACACTAGATTCTCGCTACATGCCATGAGATTCGTGCTGGGGTGGAGAAGATTGATAGTTGAACACAGGAAGTGTAGAGGAAAAGAGGGCTGGAAACAATAGATTCAGGTGATCTTTGGTAATGGATCACTGCTCTGCTCGAACGAGCTGAGCATCTTGTATTTATACATAATAGAGAGCGCTAGGCTCAGACAAAGGAAGTGCCAAAGGAGCTTGGCAGGCTGCATAGAGCATGGCAAGCTGTGTTGTGGGGCGCGACAGGAAGAGAATGCATAGTGACTGGAATGATGGATTATTGCTTTTCAGAAACTCAAGGAACGATTAATTAATAATATCACATATCAGACATGCTAAGTTTCAGAGGAGATTCTCTTTATTACTATTCTAATGTAGCTATCTAGGGTATCGCTAAGGAAACAGAAAGAAGGAAAGCATTGTGGTTAGTAGAGGATCAAGGAAGGGTAGAGCAAAGCATTGTGGTTAGTAGGGGATCAAAGAAGGGTAGAGCAAAGCGACCCGAAGGCCTGAGGAGAAAAAAGAGAGAAGGGGGCATGGAGGCCTGGGCCTATATACTTCTCGGTGGGGCGCTAGTCGGCGCTAGTCGGGCGGTCACGTGCTCGCTTAATCCGGGCAAACTTCGGAGCAGAGAGCAAAAGCTCGCTTAGCCTTGGTAAGATTGTTCGTAAGGTAGACTTGAGAAACAGGTGCAGTGAAATAGATGATCGAAATCGCACTTAGATTTAGGTTACTGATAATAAAAGCAAAGTAAGTCGATGACAGCCGCTTGTGCAATACTTGCCTCTAGGTATACTTGTTAGTGGCTTTTATAAAGCGCCTTCCTCTTACCGTGGCCGAGTCAAGTATTAAGAATTCAGATAGTCAAACTCGAAGAAGTCAGAGAGTACGGCGACGAAATCCAGAGACATTCCATCATCGACTCCAATGTCGCCCGAGAGCAGATACACAAAGTTGATCTCGCTAGCTAGAAATGCGGTCATGTCGGCTTTCCGCAACTATGGTAACAAGTTATTTACACGGTTCGCTAGAACACCGCCGGTGGAGCTTTGCATTAACAGTGGGGACTGGGGCGCATCACCCAGTTGAAGGCTTAATGCTGATCTACGGTAGTGCAACTCGAAGTATAGCATAGTGTTCGCTATGCAAAAGGAATGAAGCACGCTTGTCTCGGCGGTCATGGCACTGCTTGACATTCGACTTTAGGAGATATCACAAGGAAACTATGGAGTTAATAAAGGGTGTCATCTATAGATATAAATACTTACGTATACATACGTTACTATATTACTATACAGACAAATTCGCCAAATGTCTTACTGGCATAACCAGTCAAGTCAACGTACTCTTACATTCCGGCAACACTAATGACGAGCACGCAATTTTGTGCCCAGAAGAGTAGCCCCGAAAAATTGCATGCCTTTCGATTAAAGGATACTTTTAACTTCTGATCCTAAAGCTTTTATACCCAGAGGGAAGCAGCTATTCAGGAGTCGCTTAGGATTGAGGATATTAAAAACACGATACAGGGTATACTGAGCACGACTGGGGAGCGGAAGGTTTCGTTGCAAATTGCCCTTCTGTTTCTAGTTATGAATGAATTGACGGTCATTATGTAAACGTTTGGAATTGGAGTCTATGCACTCCGAAGGTAATTATATTGGATGCACTTGGGAATCCGAGGCATTTTTATTGTTTACTTTTTCGCATTTCTAGATGGACATTTGACACTATTCTTCCTCCTCACTATTCACGCCCTAGTCTTGACTCGACTTTGGTTCTGCAAATGGGGAAAACAGCACAAAAACGCGACGAGTAAATCATGCCATAGTTCCATGTTCTAGAGCTTACTAGCGTACCCGCCGACCTCCTTCGTAAAATAAGCCTTCATAGGCGCGGCTAACAGGTCTTCCTTCTTCAGTGCCCTTCCAAGGGCCTTGAAATCTGGACTCGCACCATGGACACCGAGGGCTTCTTTATTTTTATACCTGTGTCGTTGACAGTAAGTAAAAGTTCCAAATAAGCGCTTCTTAGTAGTAAAGAAGGAAGAACAAGTGCGACTGCAACGTACGTTTCTAACATAATGAAGACCGGTGCATCACCCTTCGTTTCCCGTTGAACATGGTATCTCAATACACCAGGCTCGTTCGCTTTGACTGCTGCTGCCGCTGTCTCGAGAAGCTCCTGAACCTTTTGAGTCTGTCAGCACATGTTCAGGGCACCTGAAGTTTTGAATTTTAGAAGTCGTCCATACTCTATCTGCTTTGCCGGGCTTTGGCGTAATCACAGCAATGATATCGAATGGCTCCGACATGATGGATTTCGAGGCGACGAAGTGTAGATGTAGAGTTCTTGGTGTGCTAGAGATAATGGAATGTACACAGTAATTTATGAGCTAACGGAAGACGCGAGAAAAGCGGAGTCGAGCCGAGATGCCGAGGTCCAGATATTTTTATTCGCTCCTTTCCAACAAAATTTATTTTAAAGTTGTCCTATTTGTTGGATACCTATTTGAACCCGTCCAGGAGACCTCTGATCAAGTCTACTCGCATGATCAACAGTACTCTTTATACTCAACAGGCACATCCACGTGCGAGGGTTCTAGTAAGATTTTGTCAAGGTGTCACATTTCCATACTCGTTCCGGATTTAATATCGGCAGGAAGTGGAAACCACTTGGCTTGAACTTGTGTCGCGGTCGTTGTGTTGAAGAGTTGTGGGTCGCCCCAATTCGTCATATTAAGACTAGAAATATTGACAGACCTCGACGTGTCAATCCTATAACAAGTTCAAGTTCGTCGATAAGCATCGGGAAGAACAATAAGAAAGGCGAACTCTATAAGATGGTTCTGGACTTCCGATATATTGCCGCAGACAGTCCTTGAACTGCTTGCTTTCTTTTACTCTAGTGCCGCATCTCTTAATATTTGGCAGAAAGTCTTTCCATCATCTCCTTCAATTTAATATATGACTCCCTATGAATAGGTGGTGCCAAGCACAAGCTCATTGATCAATCTTATTCGTACTCTCAGTATTGAAAGTTACGTCCCTCTTCGCTGCATTAGAACACCCGTCCCTTAGTTTGGTGCATCTTTGACACATTGTAATTCTTAATGAGAACAATCCATACGAGCGTCAGACCCATGATTGTTGTGCCGGCAATGAGCATCCTCTTTTGTGCCACCCCATACGCCTCTTCGATTGCAACTCGCGCAAGGCTTCCCTTCTCATAGCTCAATTGCACGTCCAGACTGCCATATATGTCTTCCAAATTAACTTGCTCCTCCTCAGGTAGAAATCTTGCCAATGCCTGTGGGAAAGAGTTTGTCCAGATGGCGCCTGAGATTGTATTTCCGACTGCGCCACCCAGCCAGCCAGAAATGTTAAGTAACGCCAACACGGACGCGATATGCTGGTGATCGGCCGAGGCCATGACGGCGATTTGCTCACAAAGAATAATAACGCTGCCTCCGATGGCGATGAAAACCTGGCACATGACGAGATAGCCGACACTGGTGTTGGGTTGACGAAAGTAGATCATTAAACCTTGGCCCAAGATGTAGATCGGCACGGCGATGAATAACAACCAACGGAAGTAACCCGTCTTGCTAATCACGAGACCAACGAGGAGGAGCAGGACTCCAGAGAGAACGTCGAAGGTAGAAGAGACATAGCCAGCTTGCGCGATCGTGAGGTTGGAGACGACTTGGAGAAAGGAAGTGAAGTAGCTATTCCAGGCGTAGTAAGAGATCTGGTAGGTGAAAGACAGAAGACAGGCACCGACAATCGAGCGACTTGTGAGGAGGTTGAAAGGAAGGAATGGCTTTTGGGCGGTGTAGCGTTCGTGCAAACCGAAGACGACGAGGAGGACGAAACCGACGACAAGCATAGCGATAATATAGCCGGTACTCCATCCGGAGGGAGCGGAGTCGGCAAGGGTGAATGGCAAGAGAAATATGACGAGGCCGCTAGCAAGGAGGAACGCGCCAGGTGCTAAAATCAGTCAGTATGATTGCCTGAAACACTTGAAACCCTACTGACCGTCAAATTCACGGAGGTAAAATATCACACTCTGAAGCAAGGTTCGATTGGCAGACTCGCGAGCGATGACTCCTTCTCGTTTTGCCTTCCGAAGATTGAGCTTCAAGATGATAAACAGCGGCGCAGCTACAAATGGCAAGATTATGGCGAAGCAACCAAAACCCCAGCGCCAACTTATTTTCTCATAGAAACCTTCAGCAGCCTTCGGGCCGGCAAATGCTGAGATCATGTACGGCGAAGATGTGAAAGCGAATGCCAGCCCTCGATGCTTCAAGCTCGATGAATCCGCAGTGATGACATCTACACAGTAGGTCATACCGCCAAAACCAATTGTATAGAAGACTTGAGCCGCACAGAAGGTTGAGAGATTTCTGCAGACGGCCATTAAGATCAGTCCGATAGTAGCGAGGCTGACCATGACGAGAAATCCTTCAGCACGACCCCAGAGATCGAGGAGCTTTGCTGTTGGAATGTAGACGGCAGCGGCCATGGAATTCGAAACAATGTAGATGACTGTTAGGAGTGAATGTTCTTCGAAGCCGCTCGTAATGTATGGAGTGAGGTTGTTGGTGATAGATGCTTGAAAGGCATTGGTGAGATATAACATCCACATACTACACAGGTACGGTCAGTATACCCTTGGTCAAACGGGTGCCCAGCTTACCAGATGAAAGCGAGTGTCAACGAAGTCTTCGTCCATGTCAAGGTGACGGCCTCTACATTTCTTACACCTTGCTGAGCGTCTCGAGATGGTGTCGTCGCCTCCTCGACCTTGCGCACTGCATCATCATCGTCAATTGCATCGAAAGTGTTAGGGTATCTCTTTGGCTCCTGACTAATCTGAGTGTCAGGTTGAGCTGCAGCGATGGAGTCCATTTTGCTAGATACTGCTGGTGAAGTGATCCCAGAACACTGGCACATTGCCTCTGGTATTTAAACTGTTGACCCAGCCCGATCTCGGTTCAACTATATCGGTTCGATCCTTCAGTATGCTAACCTGACTCGGCCAGAAGAAGCGTTATTGGCTCGAGACCACGAGATGTGTATGTACGCGAGCCTGCACGGGTGGAGAAAAGCGGGCCAGCCTAGCCCTCATAGGCGAATCTAATCTTATCAGATGTGCAATGTACAACCAATATACGCCACAAACTAACTCTTCCAACACTGGCAATCCGCCTTTGGGGTGGGGGGGTTCAGCCGTCTACCCGGTCTGCGGAGCTCGAGCTGGTCCGGTTCTCAATGTTCAAATTTTTCCAGAGATTCCTAGGCCCGCGCTACAGTCAAATATGGGCGAACAATGTCCTTGGCATTGTCTTTGCGCAAAGCTTGAAGCGTTTTGCAGAGGCTTAGAAGTGCTTGCATAGGACGCGACCGTCGCATGGCATCGCCGTAAAAAGGATCACATGCAACGTTGCATTTGCACAATTATAAGGCCACACTACGCAATGGGCTAGCACCCTATAGAGTAAACTCGTCCGATATCCTCCTCACCTGATTTCTAGTGTGTTTGGCGTGTGCTGTCGAAAGTCAAAGAACCCGAAAAATCAACTATGAGTAATTTTTAGGCGAAGAAAGTGAAATATAGATGTACGATAGAAGTAAGACGAATCCTTGAAGAGGCCTCAGGGGCGTCAACTTGACTGTATAATGTGTATGGGTCGTATAAAATATAATCATGTGATTTACATTCCTGCCCAGCCCTTGGCCGCCCGGTTTCTCCCGATGGCCGGTTGTGTGGTGAGTCGTTCAAATTTCGAGTCAGAATAAAATAAGAGAAACTAATTCGTGGATAGCATTAGGCACATACTAAATATAAATGCCTTATAGAGAAGCGCGAGTTCCTTAGCAAGAGTAGCGTTCGAGATGGCTGGAGGGCTGGTCATAGCTACACGGCATGTAATAGCTAGATGGCTTGTATTTAAAAGAAAGGGGGCCGGAGCGAGGAGGAGGGAGAAAAAAAGTAGCTAGCAGCCCCAACTCTCTATAAATTTACTGGTGAAGCCCGCCAATAGGGGAGTAGTAACCTAAAAGGCGTGATTTCGTTGCCCTTGAGATCTTGATTGATTATTAGATGCTACTTAGCCTGTAGAAGCAATAGTAATCCGGACTCATAACCTGTTGAAATGAACACCTTCATGTATTCAAAATGTAAGTGATGAGGTCATTGATAGAGGACCAACTTAGGCAGAAGGCGTAGCTATATACCTGAGCCAATCCATAACACGCGATTGTGAGAACTAGCCAAACTCAAACATTGCCCCTCAACAACTTTACCATCATAAATTCACTAGCCTATTGGCAGTGAAGCTCAGGGCTCTCCACTAGCACATCAACCGGCTACCCTAAAGGTGGTAAGGCGGTGCAGCGCCTGCATCCTCGACCGTAGCGTAAGTGGCGGTGATGGCCTCAGCGAGCTCAGCGGGGAGGGGCCCGGCCTCGAGTGCGTCAAGAGTCCTGTGGAGATGCTCTATCTTAGAAAGTCCAAAGATCACCCCATCACCATACTTGCCATCCAAGATGCTATGGAACGCCGTCCATCGCACCGCAGCGTCATGTCCGCTGATACCATACTTCTCGGCGGCATCTCGAACAGTGGCCACAGAGGCCTGAACGGGAGGGTGACTATAAAGTGAATTATACAATTTCCCGACGATATTCTTACATCTTGTTAGAATTATTCAGACTTATTTTGTCGGCAACTTACATCGTCTTTCCAACGTTTCGAGTCAGCATTGCCCGAGAAAAGGCCACCAGCTGCAGGACTGACACATCATTTAGTTCAAGGCCACTTATGGTTTCGATATCGGCATACCTATAGGCGAAGAACGCAATGTTGTGTTTCCGCAACAGTGGAAACAGTTCCTTCTCGCCTCCTCTTACAATCGCGTTGTAATGCCCCTGGTACACGCTGGGTTTGGTATATCCCTTTTCCTCACATATCTCGATAATTTTCAGCACTTCGGCGGCAGTATAGTTAGAGAGTCCGAATTGTTTGAATTTGCCTTGCTGAAAAGCGTCATTCATTGCCTTTGCTGTATCCTCAAAGGGTGTCTGGCGATCAGGTACATGCAGAAACATGGTCTCCACTGTGGAAGTCTTGAGGGCATCAAGCGACTGCCCAATGCTCAGATTAATCTTCGATGGTTCGTGGTCCCCAGGCGTGCCACTATGAATTTTCGTATGGATGGCAAACCGAGAGGCAACCCCAACCTGGCCGAGGCGTGCCTCAGAAGTGCCTGGAGCATTCGGAGAGTAGTCACGGGCCGTGTCGATATCCCTATAGCCGCGACTGTGGAATGCATCCAAAAGAGCTTGTACATCTTTTTCGCTATCGAAATGTGCAAGCGCCGGGTCCTTGATGCTGTCGCCGACCTGTCATTGTCCGATTAGAAATAACTAGTCGCGGCTGGCAGGACATACGTACCGTGTGCGTACCGAGAATAAACTTCACAGGCGTGGGGGAAGACATGATGGGCACGGGAATTTTATTTAGAGAGCTTGCCTGCAGAAAATTGTATGCCGAAGTGGTATGGAATGAGATGTGTTTTGTAGAGTTGGACGGCACCTCGTCCACTTTATAAACATACAGGCAGCGTTTACATCCACTAACGTTTCACACAGTATAATGCCTCCGTTCAAGCATTCCTCGACTGCTTTGAAATCATTTTAGGATTTGTAAGTGCTTTTCTCTGGTGAGTTTATATTAGACACTCTCTCATCTCGACGTTTGCCGATGAAGGTGTGGTGTCATGGGCTCAAAGTCGTACTTCCGCACCTTTCCCGCAATTCTTCCGCAGATTGGCCGCATTGCCCGCCACAACAAGTAAGCTTCAGTCTCGGATTTCATGTCGATCCGTTCGGCTAAAGATTCACGCCGAGCAACAAAAGGCGTTTTTAAGCATCAGGATAATTAACCTCTAGTCGTAAATTCGGTGCATTGATGCCTCCTAATTGGGTGCCGACTAGCAGTTAGAGCGGATTGACTAGCAAGGAGGAAGTTCGTCTAGTTTCCCCCAAAACATTTCGGCCTTTATATAGCGACAACTTGAAGAAAAATTGCGGGTACAGGCTGAGCAGAATATCTCGGGCCCTCCCGCAAAGAAAAGTCACATCTGTTTAGGCCGACTTGCAAGTTAGGTTTGAGAATTGAGAGAAGTTGGCGTACGACGTTATCGTCATAAAGCCTGAATAGAAGCCCGAATTTCCTAGACATTGTTGGATTCTACAGTTTAATCAGCAGGAAAAGTTTGCGAGGCTCTTTCGCAAGCTCAGCGAGGTCGGCCGAGACTTAACTTTGAATATCTTCTTGGGGAGCAAGAAATTCGACTCATTAACAATTAAGGCTAACTTGATATAGGCTCTAGGCTAGAATATCAGTCCCATCAAAGTTCTAGTAATTTTGCTCCAAGCCTTCTTATACACTGCGACAGTTGAGGAGCGCAAAATTAACATAGATCTAAACAGTGCTATAATTTAGGTAACACTGCTATAGAACTTATAGGAAGCCGCTCTAGGATAGGCTATGTTCTTGTATCGTTACTCTTGTCAATCCAACATTGAATTTTGTCTGGGCCAACTATAAAGGTCCAGAACATCTTTACAAAATCGTCGAATTCCTCCGCTGCATATTGTGAGATCAAAGGTCCAGGCTGCAGAGACGGCACCAGAAGCGGAGGGTTTGCACAGGATAGCTCGAACCATTTCACTGCAGATTCAGCTTCCCACAAGCCACGGCGTGCAGTGAACATAACGGCCCCAGCACAATCGGCCCAACCCTTGGTCATAGTTTGGTACACGTTGATGATAGTATCGATGATGACGTGGGTGCGCCGAACGCTTTCGGTCAAAATCCATAGCTTCCACAACTCCGAGGAGGCATTATATTCCCTATCGAACTCGTTTGCTGCCCATTGAAGTGGGCGGTGGCCCAGGAAGACATCTTCCCCTCGGTATCGTTTCACTGCCTCCCACATCTGGGTCACCCATCGCCGAAGCACTGGGAGCTGTTTCTCAGCAGATGCACGCAGACGCACCGAGCCATCAAACAGTCGTATGAACTCGTAGATAAATAGAGCCTGCACGCGCGCTAGGTGGGCCAATATGCCTTGCGCACCGTCGGTAGTAGGTGGGCTCTGGCGGGCGAGTGCGGATGAGCGCTCCTCGGCAATTTGTAGTATTGTTTCCTTCGCCGCTGGGGTCCGGCCAGTGTATGCCGCGAGTGTTGTGAAGGCGTCCTGGAGACATGTAGGCATACCCTTCTCATATAGACGTCGATGAATGAAGCTATTGTAGCCATTCTTGACCCAGAATTGCAGCATTTCCTCTACGGCGCGGATGAAAGGCTCCAATTCGACATCGGTCACACATGCTGGTTCTTGGTTGCTGTGATACAATACCCAGGTCTCATCTCGGAGAAACCAGGGGCATGGAGTGCTGGGCATGTTGCCGCTCTCAAGTACAATCTCCTGAGCTGATGGGCCGGTAATAGGAGTCGATAGTGTTGGAATATATGGGATTGTCACATCTGACAAAGACAGAGAAACATCAAGGTCGGCGGCTCCCATTGCACTCCAGTCCCCGAAATCAAGGCTGCTCCCCAGAGCATCGTCGTTGGTATAATTTTGGAGGGCGGGGGGTTCTTCAGCCTGACTACTGCGCTCAATAGGATCTCTCCGCCGTCTCTTGGGCTGGGGATAAGCGCAGTCCACGTCTCTGTCCAAGCACCGTTGGCACTCGGGGAACTGCTTGTCGCACCTACGTTTGGAATTTGCGCAGGTAATGCAGGCTTTCTGGCGGGGAATTGCGGGCATTTTGCGGAGCATCGGTGGTTTGGAACGCTTTGGGATCGGAGGTGAAATCCGACGTGGCGCCAATTTTCTGACGCTAATTATGTACTCGCCGCCCCTCTGACTAATTATCCCGAAGCGCGTCACAAGCGTGTAGTTTTCACGTGACTCGTGGAGCAAGAAACCAGTGATAATGATTTGTCATCCTGACTTTTTTTTCTTCGCCTGCTTTCCCAGCCACTCGCGGTCTCTCGTCATTGTTGTTGATTGCGGAAAGCGTCAATCGTATTTCAACAATTGTCAAGTCATTGTTCTCAATGAGATTCGAACATGGAAATTCCTATTTCCGAGCTAGTGTTGGCAGATCCCGGATTGCCAGTCCCAAATCCAACTAATCCATATTGGCTACAACCGCCTCACTCTCTTAGCAGAACTCAGTCTGCGACACTGCCTTCTACCACAGATGTTGTAATCATTGGATCCGGCATTACGGCTTCGAGTGCCTCACGAACTCTCCTGGAAAACCACCCTACATACCATATCACCGTTCTAGAGGCTCGAACTCTATGCTCGGGAGCCACTGGTCGAAACGGAGGGCACTTGGTTGCCTATGGGGGGCTAGTGTATTCGGATCTGAAGAAGAACTTCGGAGAAGAACAAGCCAGGCAGACCGTGAAGTTTACTTTTGATAATATTGAGAGAACGAAGGAACTGATCGCCAAGTATGGGAAGGATGCGGAATACAGAGACGTGACTCGCGTGAGAGGTTTCGAGGATAATGCAACTTTTGAAAGTGCGAAGAAGAGTATTGCTGAGTTTGAGGAAGATAATTCGGATATGGCTGGGATGTACCGCATCATTACCAAAGAAGTGGCAGCGAAGGTATGTATGCCCGGATAACCATTGCATACTTCATAGCGAACAAGGCTGACTATATTAGATGTATGGCGTAAATTCTATTGTAGGGGCTGTTCTCTTCGCGGCGGGTGCCCTATGGCCATATCGTTTGATCACAAACATATTTGAGCACCTCTCCGAGAAATATGACTCACGACTTTCTCTCGAGACCAGCACACCTGCTCTTGAGATTATTCACGATCAAAGTGCATCATCACATCCGTACTTAGTCCAAACTCCACGGGGGGCGATCAGAGCCTCACATGTCGTCCACTGCACCAATGGTCACAGTGGTTGTCTTTTACCCAAAATCAGAGGCGCACTATTTCCCATGAGAGGCAGCATGACAGTACAAGATCTTGAAGGCCGAGTTCCAAACCGCGGAGATCACATGTCCTGGAGCCTGCACCATGCTCCAAAGTTCGATCCCTCAACTGGACTAACGCAAATTGGCACTTTCTACCTCCAACAGAATCATCACTCACGCCTTTTCTTTTTCGGCGGGGAGAGAAAGAATGCAACAGAAACTCTGACGGCAGACGACTCTGTAGAAAGTAACACATCGGTAGAAGGTCTGCAGGAGAAGCTGTCCACTTTGTTTGGACTTGATCCGGGTGTCCTAAGTCGCGTGGTGAGTTCCTGGTCGGGGATTATGGGGTTTACTTCGGATGGTCTACCACTAGTTGGAAAACTCGATGAGTCTGTTACGGGGAGAGCGGGAAGAAGCGAATGGATAGCTGCAGGGTTCAATGGAATGGGTATGAGCATGTGTGTGTTGGCTGGGGAGAGACTAGCTAAAAAGATCCTTGGCCAAGAGGATGTGGGTATAATTCCTGGGGCTTTCGAAGTGACAAAAGAACGACTAGAGACAAGCTTGAAGTCTGAAATATCGGTCGCGAACATGGAGGCCATTTTCTCATCTACTATTGGGAGAGAAGCGAGAGCCAAATAGATAAGACTTCAACCGGACCACACTTCTGCATGTTATATATCGATCTCACAATAGATGTATGGTATTCCTCGGCTTCAAGTACGCCATATCCAAGCATAACACATGGAATTACCTAAATTGTGCTCCTAATGAAGAAGTATTCTATTAAAGTTCATAGACTCAATCTTCTTTTACGCGTCTTACTGCTACCTTACTTTCTAATCCCAAGGGGACAGGTAGAGATGCATCAAGTAGTAGCATAAATAATTTGTCATTGCAACCTTCCCTACTTTAGACCTTCTAAGATAATCATTAAACTTTATCAAGAGTGTGTAGTACAACAACCGTGAAATAATTCAAGCAAAGAACTCAGATTTAGGACCTCGTCATACTTCACGCTTGTCTAATCTCTACACCCAAAATAAGTAACAGCAAGTCCTCTCTTCGCACCAGCCCCATCGCTATGGGCAAAGCAGTGGCCACAAACTGTGCAGGAAATGAATGGCCCACCCACGCATTCTTTTACCTTTCCTTTTGTCTTTCGCATCAATTGTAGTCTATGGTGAATAGCAAATGATTTCCAGGCTCGGTCGGTCATTCATTTGGATGGAGACTCCAGTTTGAGACATTGAGGGTTCAATTGCTTGGTGTGCTGGCGTTGTCGTCATCTTCACTGTGCTTTTTTACTAAAATCTATGACTATGTTGTGGGCGTCGAGCCAGATCAGGGATAGACCTGCAATTTTATTTAGTTCTTAAATACCGCAAGTTCCATTTCTGGATAACATTCAAGGATAATATAGCTATGTAGGAGAAAAGAAGGTACACTTAAATATTAGAAGTTGTAGTCAGCAGTGCAATTAAATACAAATAAGAATTGCAAATTGTTATCGTATATAATGCTCATAAACGTCATCAGTGCATATTTGTGAATTAAAAGATTTGACAATAATTCAACAAAAGCGAATTATATAGCATGCACACAAAGAAGAGGGAAAGAAGCGCAAGGGTAAGGTGCCAAAAATGTTTATCGACTCAATTATTGTTCTCAGACGGGGGCATAACCATAATATCGTAGACGTATTCCTTGTGTCGGACTCTTAGAGTTTACAAATTTGAGAAATTCTCAATCACAAAATTCCCATAACTAGACATGGATGTAGGACAACCATAGATTTTAACAAAATGGCTTCACCTCTTCTTTACGAGTGATCTTCCAATCAGCATACAGTCGTGAAATCTTCTGTTGGCATCACGTGAGACCACTTACAGTCGGCAGGTTCCATCTCTAATGTTGTTCTCATTATCACCTTCCCCATGTATAGTCTCATCATTATTATTCCTTTTCTTCGGCATTGGTCTATGGATCTACGCGTAGAAGGAGCGACCGCGTAGGATCTCAGAAAATTTCGATATTCCAGTAAACAAACTTCTACGTAGCTTCTTTACCCTAAAAAGTAAAGTGCACTAAGCTTGCATAATATCCGATATTGATCCTACCCCCCTGTTCTTCACTCGATGCTTGGAGTAGAATGAAGCCCGGTACGACAACTTCTGATCTAACGGCAGGAATGTGGTCAAAGCGGGCTGTTCTAGTCTACAGAACCTTCAAGCCGGTTGTAGACCGATTTCTGTCCCCGGGGCCGGATACGTTGTTCCGTGTATCTCTTGTTCCCCAAACAGAAAATGTCTATCTACTGACAGATCTGCAGCATGCCACCGTTCTGTTGCGGGTGGGAGCTCGCTCGGGATTAACGGGGGTGGTTCGACGAGACAAGCCCGGCCATCCTCTACCCGCATGTGGTCGGCATTTATACCTGGACTAATCCACAGGGTCATGTCTGGGTCGAACTTCCGCTTCAATTCGGACAGACGTGGATAGTTGGTCCCCCAAAATGAAGATGACCAGTTCTTCTCTGTCACGCTAGCCTATGCACAAGAATTAGCAAACTTGAGCTCGTCCGCGGAGGGGAAGTGATCTTTACCTCATTGATATACGTCCCCATATCCGGTGCCAGACGTCTCAGGCCGTCAGCGTTCGTCGTGTTCGTTTTGTACGCAATTACCAATGCCACCGCTTTCCTCCATCCTGGATTCGCTGAAGTCGAACTCCCGTCTCCAAATCTTTGTCCTGGTGGAGTGAGCTGCACTCCAATACTTCCCCCTGTTTTCCATAGCGCATCTGTAATGTTCGAGCTCTTGAGATGTTCTGCGCTTAAGAGCCGGCTGTCATATGGAATCAACCCGCGGTCCCTTCTTGCTTCTGGTGTCGTTGGTTGTGGCACAAGTGAACCGTACGTTCCATCGAAAAACTCTTTGTAGCTTGCGAACTCGAATGGTCGGGTTTGGAACGGAGTCATACCGGGAAGGCTTTGCATATGTTCTAGAATCGGGCCCCAGATCGCGTTTGCATTAGCGATACCAGCCTGCTTTCCTGGGTGGATGGAGAATCCTCGAATCATCTTGGGAAAAACGTAAAATGTTGCACTAATTCCCTTATCATGTAGGCCCGGGGATTCGCTCAGAAGGTATCTAAGTGCGGAACTCGTGGGATAGGTGCCGGGCTCTACATCAGATGCATTGAGCGTAGAGTTGATGTACCAATTGAAACCTGTGATGGGCACGGTTGGATACGCTTTCCAGGTTGCTTGTACAACTATACCAAATGTGCCGCCGCCTCCGCCTCTAATGGCCCAAAAAAGCTCCGAGTTTACTTCAGAATTAGCAACTCGTAGTTCACCATCGGGCGTTACAACCAAAGCTTCAAGCCATTGGTCGACTCCGAGGCCGTACTGGGCAGTAAGTGGTCCATAGCCGCCGTTCTGTCCCCATCCGCCGCCGACGGCGACAGTAGCTGTAATTTTCAGCATTGAAATGAAGCTCGCAGTGGCGTGGAAAAACTTACCAGCTCCTCCACTAACAGTGAAAAGTCCAGACTTCGCCAACACATAGTTGAGCGGTAGACCAGCAACAGCTGGTCCAAATGATACCGCGGCTTGCACACCCTCGACTGGTGTAATAGTGTTCGCCTCTGCGTCGAGCTCCACAAGAGGAAGACCTTCCTTTGTGGCTGTGTATGACGGCATGACGCGGGAACCTTGAAACAACGATAGATCGATCAGAAGACCTGAACCGGCATCGCTGCGTAAAAGCTGATCATGGCCCGTCGTCAAAACTGTGAGGCGGATGTTATGGTTCTTCGCAAATCGCACAGCTTGCTGAACTTCTGTGACCGATTTGACTTGCAAGCGGTAATCGGGGAGTGGGCCATATTTATCACTACCGTTGGTTGGGGTGACTCCTGGAAGTGCGGCCTTCCATACTTCGATGTCTGGCCAGTCTACATCTGTTTTGAGCTTTCGACATCCCTGCGGTGCTATTTTTGTGTTGGGATGCGCGTGTAGGATTGATGAGAAGAGAACTGTAGTTACTTGGAATATGCTTAGAAACTTCATGGTTCGTGTAGAAGATATACAATAATGAAGATGGGGCAATGGATGGATATTGAGCGGACATTTCTGACGTGGGCTTTGACTTAAGTATGCCTAAGATGCCATGTAGGGATTCATTGAGCCAATTTTATATATATTACAACTGATCATCATTCAATTTCACTCGTCCACTTTCTCTTGTCCGGTTACTTCATTCAGCTTCTTTATTAACTTAGTGTTAAGCATTCGGTTTCGCTTGTTCTATCCGGTCCCTCCCATTCGCTGATTTCACGGATTCGCACTCGCTCTCGTAGTAGATCTTTCGGCCCTTCAAAAGCTATAATCATGTTATTATTAACGAGGCGGATTATTACTTTAACAAAGCATTAAGACTAAACTGAACTGTTACACGGTGACAAGGAAGTAGGATGAGAGGCCGGGCCTCGGATCATGTGAAGTCGGGCTCCAGATCACGTGATTAGGGATAGGGAGCAAGGAACCACTAGGGAGCACTAGGCCGAAGGACGGATATATAAGCTGGATGGATTCCTTATTGTATTTCCTTTCTTCGTAGTTATCTTACCATAGCAACTCAGCGCTTATATCTCTTTATCTAAATCAAGCTTGTTGTTACTCTTTGAGTTGGGTAAGCCGCTTCGACCCTTGTGAACCATTATTACAGATCAAGTACTCGATAAGCAGAAGCCCTTACCGTCGACCCGTGTCCGACCTCATATAATTCTTCGGATCAACAAGACCTAAGGCCCCTGGCTGTACTGATTGATCCAGAACGACTTGTAGCGTCCAGAGAAGTTCTGGGAAGAACATTGGCCGATAACATAACCCATTTCACCTACAATATAAATAGGATTCTATTTTTAGAATATAGGAATATATCTCATTAGATTCAAAAGAAGTATCAGTATTGAAAATGTTAAATAGTATGTAGAATAAAAAAGTATATAATAGATTTAATAAAATGTAAGTTAGTGAAAGTAGGAATTTTATCTCATTGGCGTCGCGATCTCGGCCCGAAGCTAATGACGCGGGTCCGAACTGCACAATTGCCTTCGTCATCCCATCCCATCGCGAATTGTGATGCTGCTCAATCCCACTTCTCGCTATCGCGCTCAGCAGTGCCCAGAAAGATCATCCCGCGAACCTACCTGTCGCGCCGAATCCTGCGTGCTAGCTCGTAACGGCTCCGCCCCCAACATCAGCAACAGAGCACGCACTACTCTTCCAGCATCTCACCCTCTACCTCCATCCTAAACGAACGACGATGAAGCTCCCACCGATCGTATCAACTTGCCTGCTCGCTCTTGGAATCGACTGCTGCTCCAATATCATCGCCCAGCGCCTCCGCGCCTGGAAAACGTCGGTTCCTTTCGTCTTCGACCGGGTGCTCTTCTTCCAATTCGCGATCCTCGTCGCCCTCACCGCGCCCGTAAACTTTCACTGGCAACATTGGCTAGAACGGACATTCCCGGGATGGAAGTTTGTAAAGCAAAAACGGGATACCACAACGTTGGATGAGGAGGAGAAGGCAGTCTATTCGAGGGAGAATGGGGAAAACAAAAAGATGGATGACGAAGAAGTGAAGGTCAGGGACTGGTGGAATATATTTCGCAAGGTAAAACTCTCCCGTGTAGAGTCTATGATCTGGCGTAGAACGGGCGTGCCGCACTACGTATCTATTGTCTTGGACATACCTAGGTTATGTCCATTGTCTACTCAGGCATTACGAAGAACGCACAATCTCAGAACTTGGACCCGCCTCCCCGACTTTTACAGAATCATGCTAACTTTGTTCCTCCAAATTGGCAGTGGTTTACGGATTGTATTACCCTAGGGGCGTTGTTGAATACGACAATGTTTCTGGTGCTGATGGGGATCATGAAAGGGAAGAACTCGGCTCAGATTACAACGGATTTGAAGAATGTGAGCTAAATCGCATTACCCGTCGTCCAATCTCTATATACATCTTATCGAGGCTGATGATTGGCCCAACAGGAAATGTTCCCTATCATCTGGAACTCGTACAAGGTTTGGCCCATCGCCAACTTCTTCAGCACAACCTACTGCCCCGTCGAACGTCGTATTCCCTTTCTAAGCTGCTGCGGCCTCCTCTGGAACATCTATCTTACGCTCGTCGCCGCGCGATTATAAATCATAGTAACTGCACCCTGGACTTGTTCGCATTCTCTATCATATAGCCCACATATAGACTCTTTTCAAACCTTACCTTCTATACTACCTAACTCTTTGCTACTAACTTGTTCTTAGAGTGTTAACCCAAAAAATTGAAAAACTTTCCCTAGTATAATATACGGCGTAGCTGCGGCGCGCTAACATGTTAACATGTTAACCTACGGTAACTAAGTGAGCTGGCCCGGAATTTGCCGTGGTTAACCGTATGTTTAGTCAGCACTAGATACTTCAGGTTCAAATAACAAACATGAGGTACTCAGATCTCCCTATCTTATATCTTGTCGTCTTTCCTCTCGGTGCCGCATAACTCATTAAATAATCAAGAAACGACCTTCCAAAATGCACCTTCAAGTTTGTCCGCTACAGCTTCAAGACTTTGATGAGCTTGTATCTCACGCTACTTCTTACCCACCAGGGGATGACCTCGTAGGCCCCCCAACCCCAATCTGCTGCGCGGTGAAGACAAGAGAAGAAGCGGAAGCTCGTTTGACTTTCCACTTCAACAAACAACGAAGACGCTTCACTGGTGATCCCACGGTTCGGTATATGAAGGTTGTCGATAGTGCCAACAAGAATGCAATCATTAGTATTGCTCGCTGGCACTTCTATCCTACTGGCTACAACTTCGATACCGAGATTCATTGGGAAACCCATGACTCTATCCCGGGACAGGCCATTCCCCGGGGCTTCAACATTCCCCTTCATAATCACATCCTCACAATCCGAGACGCAGCCCGGAGCTCATGGATCCAAGCAAACTCGCCATGCTGGATATTGATGCACATGGTCACACATCCGTCACATCGCGGAAAAGGCGCAGCGGGTCTTTTGATCAGATGGGGAGTTGAACAGGCCGAAAAGGACCAGGTCCCAGCCTATCTTGAAGCTGGAGTTATGGGTAGACCGATCTACAAGCGATACGGCTTTGTGCAGATAGGTGATCTGTTAGAGGTGGATCTGAAGGAGTTTGACGTCAATACGGTGTTTAAAATGTGTAAAATGGCATATTTCCCGCGAACAAAAGCTACAGAGGATGTAAAGATTGCGTAGAGGCAAAACTTTTTCTATTATTTTCTAGTACTCTATAGCTAAGGTACTATCTACCTCACGTCTACAATAACATAAGAATTCTCGACTCTCAAAAACCCTCTTACCTATCTTGTGGCACTTCTACTTGCTGCCTCTGTGCTGGCCGAGGTCACTGCGGAGCGTCCAAGCGGTAGGTTTAAACATGGCGCGAGGCCTTTCATTCGGATTCTTAAAACGTGTGCGGACCAGTTGCATCAGAAGAGATCGATCTACCGTAGGAATGTTGAAGTTGAGGGGACAGCGGCTAGAGAAGACGTTGACGTGTTTGAATATATCATTAACGATGGATAGAAGAAGATTAGTATTGTTTGAGTAAGGTATAACTATGAGGAAGGTACAAATATGCAGATAGTGGGATAGTTGGATTGTGACTGCTTTGATTAGCTCGGCCTCTTGTTACTCGTTTGATTCTGCGTGATTTATTAGGTAGTCTTTGAACTTAGATTCACTAGCCAGATGGTCTTTCCAAGCCTTGTAATTCTCATTACTGACTCTGACAGCTTCTTATCCTTTGATCTTTTTTTTTTAGCTGCATAAAGGGCTACTCATTGGATTCCTCGACGTCCCTCAACAAGTAGTTGAGATATGGTTCCAACGGGAACCTGATAACGTAGGCCGTTTTTCTGCTGCATGGACAGGAATGCCTTAGGGGTTTGTTGATACCACTGCAATGCCTTCGCCTCGGGTTGTTCATCCACAGACAATCTATTGAAATTGTTGGGGAGGCTAACTTCACCCAGTTCCTTGGGGATCGGGCCATCATAGACTTAGAAAGCTAGGGTACGTAACTTGCAAGAAGAGTGGGAATGCGCTGACAGGTTGCTAGTCAATGATGCCCAGAATTCGAGCCGGGTTTTCTAGGTCAACAAATGACTTCACAATTGATTTCGCTGTGTCTAGAAGGAAGCCTGACTAACCCGCTTTAGCTATACACATGCGCGTAAAGAATGTTCTTTATCATGGGAATGTTGAACAGAGGCACTGGATTAGACGAGTTCTGCGCTAGAACTGAGGGTTGGTGGTATGAAGGGCAAATGTCTACAGTAGCAGGCCCTTAAACAGGAACATTCCAACATCGGGCACTAGAGCAGAATCTACAAAAGGTGCCCTTACGTGTACTACAACAAGATTTCTTTTCTATCTTCTACAACTGCAGAAGCTGATGCTACCTAGCTGTTCGTCGAGGAAGCTGCTGCAAGAATACATTGTTTTTGGATGCATTAATTATACGCTATACTTTATGTAATAGTTACGTAAGGGACTAGTAATAGCTGTAGGAATTAATTACTAAATACTAGATAAAAGTTATGTAGGTACATCGGCTAAGAAGGTTTAAGTAGAGTCCATAGCTGCTAAGGCGCGTTGCCAACGCATGCTGGCACTACTAGCAGTAGAGTTTCCTTCTACGAAAGCTTAAGGAGTATCTTTAGGTTAATAAACTTAGAAGGTATCTACAGGTTCTAAATATGTAACTTAAAGGATAATTGGTTACAATACCTGCAACGTAATTAAGTTCTATTACAGAGCCCACTGATTGTTAGAGAAAGTCTAAATAGGCTACCAGAAAGCCAAAGAGCTGTATCTGCCGCCATTTGCAATTGCTACCTCCTGTCTCCAATTCATCTATTAGAGGGCCGAATGTTGCAAAGGGGGTTTCCAAGCCAATCAGCATGATTGACACCTCGCGAGTACCTCGGCTTCGATTGCTGGCCATGTTTCGACACAAACATCTACAAGGTTCCCCAGACTAGAGATCATACAAATTAGCTCACATCTCCGGGCGTCGAGCGTCATTCTCGGACCATGATGGGAATTGCTCGCCTGGTCCAGGCTTGAACCCCCGCTCGCTGCCCCACTACGCGCGCGTACTTCTTTCCGCAGACCACCATACCAGCACTATGCGTTCCTCCGAACATGATTAGCGTCAAAGAGTGGGAAATGACCTGGATATAAATATTGAAGATGTCCGACAATCATCATCCCCCTTTCTCCCCTGCATCCACGCTTTCGCCCGTTGTACTTCGAATTTATCTATAAAGGTCAACCTTCTTCAGCTATGAAGTCTGTATGGATGCTTAGATCTTCCGCTGCCATCGTGGTCAGCTTTCTCAGCACCCTCCACAGTTCTATAGCAGCTAAGACCCCAGGTTTGTTTTTCTCGTACGATTCTTTGGATCTATACTGTTTTAACACTCTAAAACACAGTCAACGAGGATCTGTACAATACTTTCGTACGATATACCCGTTTCTCAGCCGCCGCGTATGCCTCGGCATGTCCAGACCCGCCAGGCAGTGCAGTAGTAGTACAATTCGTCGACAACAAGTCGACCGATACGCAAGCGTTCCTACTGCGTGACGATGGAACGCAGGAGGTCATTTTGAGCTTTCGTGGCACCAGTTCCATCCAGGACTTTGCTACCGACTTCAACCAGAACCTGGTTCCATACGAGAGCCCAGGCGTGACCTGTAGCGGGTGCATGGTGTGTAACACATTCCAGTCGCTTTTCAACGCATCCTCTACTCCATCTGTTCGTTTCCCGTAGCGATCGGCATTGCACATTGTCCGTAGGGTCCTCTAGAGAGCTTCGAAGGTTTAACTGTTTCGTTTCCACGTGCTGATCACGACGCTGACTACCTTCAATGCACAGGTCCATCAGGGATATCTTCAGCAATGGAATTCTGTCGCAGAGACCGTGACAGCCACCATCCGGAACCAGCCTAATAACTACAGCCTAATCGTAACGGGCCACTCAATGGGCGCGTCACTGGCAGTCCTCGCAGCAGCGTCTCTGAAAGGCCAAGGCTTCAACTTAACGAGTTACACGTACGGGCAGCCACGTACAGGTGATCCAGCTTTTGCCGATTACATCGATACCGTGCTGCCACAGGACGTCTTGTTTAGGATCACGCATTCCAATGATGGCGTACCGCAAACCATTCCGACGTCGGCGGGCTACAGGCACCACAAAACAGAGTACTGGGCATTGGACCCGCCGAGCGCAGTGAACACTTTCAAGTGTGAAGGCGATGAGCCGGCTGATTGTAACAATTCCGTGAAGGGCGTTGGATTGGGGACTAATGGCACTGGGATTAATGCTGCACATTTGTTGTATTTTGGCATTAGCATTGGGAATCCGCTGAATCCTGGAGTTACAGAATGTATCTAAATACTCAAAGAGCGCAGAGCTCTTATATTCAATTAGGAGAAAGAACATTGAGGTCTGATAAACTTACATTCCTAAAATAGCCTAGTGCACTTCGGAATGGCATCATGGCCTGGTATCGATGTCGTGCTCACAATATTGCGGCTCCAGCGCATTTGTAATCACTGCGACATACACATATCTAATCAAGCTCGACTGCTCAGATTAGCATCCATAAATACGCTCGACTATCGTCCTCACACCGCGTTCATCTACCTGCTGTAACTACCTTTGAAATCAAGATAGCGAACATGCCAGAGCGAAAGACCCTCCACCTCACCGCATTCATGCGGCCAGTCAGCTTGCATTCTGGGGCATGGCGGTACCCAGGTTCCTACCCGGACGCAAACTTCAACCTGGCACATCTCAAGTCCTTCATCCAGAAGCTGGAAGCCGCCAAGTTCGATGCCTTCTTCATGGCGGACCACTTGGCAGTTTTGAACATGCCCGTCGAGGCGCTGAAGCGCAGCCATACGGTGACTTCTTTCGAGCCATTCACCCTGCTTTCGGCGCTTTCACAGGTGACGGAGAAGATTGGGCTTGCGGCAACGGCATCGACGACGTACGACGAGCCGTACCATATCGCACGTCGATTTGCATCGTTGGACCACTTAAGCAACGGAAGAGCAGCGTGGAATATCGTGACGACTGGAAACCCTGAATCTGCGAAGAACTTTGGTCTGGACGAGCATGTTGAGCATAGCGAGCGGTACAAGCGGGCTCGTGAGTTCTACGATGTGGTTACCGGGTTGTGGGATAGTTTCGCCGATGATGCATTTATCCGCAACCAGGAGAGCGGTATCTACCTCGACCCAGAGAAGATGCATGTGCTAAACCACAGGGGCGACGAACTGAAGGTGAGGGGACCACTGAACATCGCAAGACCCGTGCAAGGCTGGCCCGTTATTGTTCAAGCCGGACAATCCGAGCCAGGGAGACAACTGGCGGCCGAGACGGCCGAAGTTGTCTTCTGCTCACCGCGAGACTTGGAAAGCGCAAAGTCCCTGTACGCCGATATCAAAGGGCGTGCAGCGGCCGCTGGTCGATCTGGCGAGACTCTCAAGATCCTGCCCGCTGCACTCATCGTCGTTGGCGACACAGTCGAGGACGCCAAAAACAAGCGCCTCAAGCTTGACAGCCTGGTGCACTACGACAGCGCCATTGCCTCATTGTCCATTTCGCTTGGGACAGATGCCTCTGGGTTCGACCCGGATGCTCCCCTACCCGCAGATATACCAGACACCAATGCGAGCAAAACTAGCCGCGCTGGAGTGCTCAAGCTTGCCGAGGACGAGAAACTGACGGTCCGGCAACTTGCGGGACGGTACGGGGGTTATTCGGGGCTTGCTTTTGTGGGGACCCCCGAGACAATTGCGCAAGATATGGAAGTTTGGTTGAATGAAGAGGCGGCCGATGGATTCACAGTTTGTTTTCCATTCCTGCCACAAGGGTTGGATGACGTTACAGAGAGACTTGTCCCAGAGCTACAGCGCCGTGGGCTTTTCCGCAAAGATTATGAAGGGACGACGCTGAGAGAACATCTCGGTCTTGCCCGGCCCAAGAATCAATTCTTCACCTGAAGGTGGTGGTAAGGAAAGACAGACTCTTTGACTTGTAAGACAGGTCTACAACATGCCGGTAGAGAACTGTAGACCATTCCAATGGAGAAATTATCCATTCTTCCTTCCTTGAGACCTCCCTCGTACCTTTTAAGTCTTGAACATTCTAGCAACCCTCCGTTTTGTCGAAGTGGCAAGATTCCGTCAATCGTAGAGTGTGAACTGGTCCGGCATATCCGGAAGGATCACGCAGCCTATGGAAAATTGCTGGGTTTGCTAAACGTAGTGATGATGCAAGAGAACTAGGTTGTGTTCGACTCCATGGGAGGTTAGAGCGGCCTTTGACGAAAAAGATTTGAAATTAACGTGAGTCTCAGTATATTGGGTATAACGCAAAGTTCCTCGATGCCAGATACTTAGTGCTGACAGCTTCAAGTTCCTCCACCTTGCTTCATCAACTGCTCTCTCCGCTGTCGTAATCGTGCCTCCTCACTCTCTAGCCAACTCATCTCCACCTTTCTTTGTGCTTGGACATAGGGTGATGGTTCTGGCGCTGTTGGTGGCACTCTAGCAGGTAGAGGTACAGGTAGTGGTGCAAGCCCTCTCTCGCCAGGTTGAAGAGCTCCTTGACCATCGTATAGCTCGACCATCTGACCAGATTCGCCTGATGCCATCTCATTCGCCCTCATCGTTGCGATGTTCCCTCTCGCAGGATCTAGCTCTTGCGCGGCCCCGTTCCCGGAAAGCTCGGGGTATCGCGGTCCGTAAAAGTCATGGGGGCTGTTGTTCTTCGCTTCCTCGGGTCCAACCACCATCTTGTCCGACTCGTCTCCTTTTCGTTCTCCTGGACCTTGCTCTTTTGTAGCCCGCTGATTTCGCACTCGCCGGAGGAAAAAGAGAATGGCACCTAGGATCAACGCTATTCCGATGAGAACGCCGAGAACTATCCCGACGATGACTTTCGTTGAGACGCCTTTCGAACTCTGTGTGTTGCTTGTATCTTGGGGTTTTTCTTTCGCTCCACTGGTAGCTACGCCAGCGGGCGTGGTTCCACTCGCTGTTTGTGTTTGCTCCGTTCTTGGTGTCGATCTCGGGCGTGTCGGCGCAGTAAAGCCATCAACGCCTAAGGTCGGAAGCTGGTCGTTGGCGCGAATGTTCCACACACCAGACGTGAATTCGGGGCAGTCTCGTCTTGTCAACGTAGGGTCATAATCCGATGCCTTCACTCCTGCGGGTTCCAATGTGGCCCATTGACTCTTTAAGTTCGAGAAATCTTGCTTGGTCTTGACAGCACCGGTCCCGGACTCAGTATTGGCGTATGAAACCAAGCCGTAGCCATTGGGCTGTTCACCCCACTGGTATATGATGTTCCCAGAGAGCCGGTCGTTCATCTGGCGCCCCAGTAGGGCAATCTGGTCGTCGAATATTCGAAAGTCGCCAGACCCCAAGCAGCCAGTCTCCGAGAGGAAATATGGAATGCTATATCCATCCACTTGACTGTACATCGTATCATAGCCGGATTTCGTAAAACTTGATGCCCCACACCACGAATATCTGTTGGTCCCGAAGAAGTCAGCACTGATATCATCACTGCCACAGTTGAAATAGTCCTGTTGTTGCAAGCGAAGATCATCTAAGTCTGCAGCACTGTAGCCGATCGGGATCTTTCGATATTGCATCAAATCGCGATATGCTTTCATGTCCGCAATGACCGCTTTTGCGTACGCCGCCGCACCGGTGCTTTTGGCTGAAATTCATCAGTACAATCCAATGAGAACTAGACAGTTACTAACGGTCGTTTATTATCTCATTTCCGGCAAAGAATCCTAGCAGATTATCGTATTTCTGGAATCCGTCTATGACTTGGGCAAAGGCGTTGCGCAACTCTTTCGTCCACTCGGGAGTAATCTATGATTCAAGAATCAGCGGTTGGCACCTAGTACAGTTCATATTGATAAGTGAATACGCACTCTGTTTATGAAGAACACGGGCGTTGCCATGTCGACGAGCACATAGATCCCTGCGTTGGCGAAGGCATCCATGCACTTGTCATGGTCCAAAGTTGGGTCGACCGAATATACCCGAATGGTATTCGCGCCTAGTTCTTTGATGCGTGGTGCGTCGAGTTCGCATTGAGAGCCATTCACGATGTTGTTGGCATTATTGGCCGATGCCGTATACGCAACACCTGTGCATGAGCAAAGACATTAGTATTGTTGCAGCAATTATACGGCGCATCACAAGCATACCTTTGATATAGAATTGGTCTCCATCACTAGTGAAGAACTTGGAGCCCTTGACGGAGATTGTTGGTATGGCGAGAACTGCGCTGCAGAAGAACAGAAGACACCCGACGAGCCGCATTAACAGTGATAACATGGCAATATATGCCAGCGGACTGGCCTATATACGATCAAAAAGGGACCGGCTGCGAATCTCAAGAAATGCAGAACGAGGGAGAGAGAAAGGAAAAAGGTACGGTTGGAATGGAAGAACGTCGTCAGGAATTGGTACTCTAGGTACTGTGGCGAGGCGTCCAGTCTACCCTGAAGCAGGTAGATCGCTGTTTCATTTCCAGGCTCGCGATGCGGAGGAAATTAGCATGTTGGGGCCAAAATTGAAAACCAACAAATGTCCAATCAAAAGTACCAAGAATAGAAGCTTAGCTCCAAATCCAGACGTGACATCCATCCCATAGAGAGCCATATGGAAGCCCATTTCTGTCTCTTGAACGAATACCTCTAGGTCTCTATATCCCACCCACCTGAGCACGGTGGGAGAACCAGACTACTGTGGTATCAGGACTAGGTAGTGTGCATTGTCGATGCGGTGGCTCAGCCCCTGAAGGTCGCTACTCGATTGTTTATAGCACTCACATAACAAGTCCACAGAATCAGCGTCTCTTACTCCTGCGGCGCACCGACAATGTACAATACTTATGCCGGATACTACGGTACAACGAGGAGTCGGGGTTGTTGCATGGTGTGTTTCATGCTAGATACGAACTTGCCTTTCGGCCCCTGATCCGAAGAATAGGCTCGGTGCCAAGTCTAAGCTTCCCTAGCGTGAGAGTCCCAACCTCATTTCATTATTACCGTACGCTATCTCCATGATATCCTCTATACTGACTACAGTGCTCTGGTACCTCGAACGGAACGGAAAACTATCAATCAAGTGTATTTCAAACATCTACATGCAGCCCCCTTTGTAAAGACCGTTATGCGTTTCCGTTTATACACTATCGTTTTCCTAGACTCAACCTAGTATCTGAGGATGGACGAGGACTTCCCGTGTCGAACTCCGGCGTCTCCTTCAGACCTACCACCCTCTTTACACTCTCAGTCATGGCCCAGTCGCATCTCTTCCCCATTTCTAGCACGCGCGCTCCAAATGCGGAGTCGAGGAACCGAATCAGGTTCGGAAAAATGTACCCGGCTCTGGCGCCCTTAAAGAGACCCCCATATTCATGTAATCCACAAAAACACAACATCAGGAATCAAAAATCAAAGGGCCGCAAACTCCCCTCCGTTAATCGTACTATCAATACCATGCGTGTCGTTGTGTTTGGAGCCTCGGGCGTGCAAGGCGCCCACCAAGTCCCCGTTCTCGCCCACGCTGGGCACTCTGTCGTCGCCGTGTCGCGAAATCCCAAGCCCCTCTCCATAGACGGCGTCGAGATTGAAACGGTAGCGGCAGACTTCAACGACTCATCCATCCTGTCGGAGATCCTCAAAGGCGCCCAAGTCATTTTCCTCAACCTCCCATCGACATCCTTCAACCCCTCGGAGCCTATCCTTGCTGCTGCGCAAGCCATTGGCACGGCTGCAAAAGAGAACGGAGTGGGCCTGATAGTGTTCAACACCAGCATGCCGGTGCCTGAGATCCCACAGGGCATCAAAGCCCAAGACGACCGACGAGAAATGCGGCGCCTTTTGCGCGAATCCGGCGTCCCCGTCATCAGCATCCAGCCAGTCGTATATCTAGACAATCTCCTCGAAGGCTGGGCATTACCCCCCATCCGGGATCGCAACACCGTCGTCTACTGTCACAAGCCATCGCTCGAGGTGTCCTGGATCTGCCACCACGACGTAGCCCAGCTCATGGTGGCCGCGATGCAGCGCCCGGACCTCGCCGGAAGGAACATCGCGGTCGGGGGCCCAGAAACCGTTCGATTAGAGCAACTAACCGAGAAGCTGTCGAGAGCGTGGGGAAGGAAGCTGGAGTACGAGTGCCAGACGGTCCCGGATTTCTGCGACAAGATCAGCCAGACGATGCAGGGAAGGGGGCTGGAGACGGAGAGAATCGTGCAGCAGATGTTCAAGGCGTATACGTATTATAACGAGGCGGAGGATGAGCCGTTCAAGATCGATATGGAACCCGTATTGAGGGAGTTGAGAGTGGAGCTCACGCCGATTGAGGTTTGGGCTAGGCGGAGGAGCCCACCGGGGTGGTAGTCGGGGAGAATGGAATGCAGTGTCGTCTGGTTTGCATCCATGGGGAGAGTGATTTGGACGACGGAATTGAAATCGCATCAAGCTACGGGGCTATGATTAACCTTCGTCTCCGGGCCCCTGACGAATTCCCCATCCGCCTATATTGCATTCCCACTCGAGACAGCACAATTCACTTGCCATTATGTTCATCATCCCAAACTGCTTTTAGTGCCATGTTCTCTCTCTCTCTCTCTCTCTTATATTAATATCTCCAGTCATCATCCCCCAAATACAACCACTTCTAAAATTACAGATACCCCATCCATCTCCCCAGCCTCCAATTCCACCACCACCACCTCCTCACGAGCCAGCCGCCTTCGAAAAATCCTCAACCCTAAACAACGGCAACCACCTCGGTAGGCGTGACATCGAAATCCAACAACGGCGCCACAAACGCATTGAAGACAGCCTCATGCTTCGCCGTAAAATTATACGGGGGCCTACATCAGACAAAAACCAAAAATTAGCATTCATTACCCAAACCCCATCATCTCCCTCCCTCCCTCCCTCCCCATCATCGACCAAACTCACCGTTCTTCAAACCCCCCCTTCTCAAAGCTCAAAAACACCTCCTTGGGACTCCCCGCCCCCTCGTCCCTCGGTCCAAACTTGGCGCTGACCCCATTATTCGCCCCCTCCAGGATCTGACAGCGCGTGAAGGTGTTGCCGCTCTCGTAGCCGCTGCAGTACGCCTTCACGCCGCCGATTTCGTTGGCGATGGTCGGCACCGTGACGTTGAAGTTGTAGGAGCAGGTGCGGGCGCAGCCGGCGTGCCACCCGGTTACGTGCCAGGTCCAGTTGGGCGGGATGCTGGGTTCGGGGGAGGACGTTTGGCGGGGGGTGGGGGAGAGGGGGGAAGCGAAGGCCGTGGTGCTAAGGAGGGTGAGGAGGGCAAGGGGAAACATGTTTGGGGGTGTTGGAGGGATTGAAAGACGAAGGTTGTATGCGACCGCAAAGCTGGAAAGGGAGACGAGATGAGATAAGTCGAGGCAAAAGTACACTGCTGAGATGTGAGTAATTCAAGCTCTGAGGAAGGAGCATTACGCATTTATACTACTACTATAATTGTAGAGTGTCACGGGGGACATCATACCGAAGCCATCTTAGTTGGGTGAGTAGAAACCAGATTGCTCTTTTGGCATGGTACTCCGGACCACATTTAGCCGGTAGCCCTGCGTAGATTGAATATGCATAACTAGCTGTGTACAAACAACATCGACGTTTTCCCTCAAAGTGGAAAGTCGGAAGACAGATCTTCTTGTGTCTTATCCTTGCTTGCTTGCAGGAGGCTTCCGTTTTCGAAATCCCCCCAGAGTCCTTTTTCTATATGCACAGCCACCCAAGAGCCAATACACGACTATCCTACGTCACGCGATACACATGTATCAAGGCGATCATTGACGTTTGAAGCGCTTGGCCATACTCCACTGTGGCGATGTGTGCCGAAGCCGGACCGGGCCGATTGGGAATGTAACGTCGTTGTGCTGTAGCATCTTCCAGGTCTCTCCGCTTGATGTGTTGTTCACACTCTAGATATCCCGAGTACAGAAGCAATATTGTTTGAAACAATAATCAGTATTGTCGACGATCAGGGGTAAGGACTGCCTAAAAATAGTTGGAGTGACGTCTACTTTGCTCTGTAGTTTTGCGTAGGATCGTCTTTCCACTTATTATTCACATGCTGTCACTGCATTGCGCCGCGACCACTTCTGGCACCGCGTTTTGAATGGGAGGCTCTAGGAGGCTTTTGTCAATGTCTGTCAAGGCGTCTTAGATGGGCGAGTCTACGGACTTCTCGCTCATCAGCGCATCCTGAACCCGCGGTCCTGCGACTCCCCCCTCAACGCCCGACAGAGATTCATGAACCGGCGGATCCTCGAACCTCATTTTGACACTCCTGACAAGTTCATCACTAGGGGTGAACCCGGCTTCGTACATGTCCCTCAGTACTGCGGGCATCCTCGCATCCCCTGCGGACACGCCCAGCTTGATAACCATTTCGAACGTGCCCCTTCGCATGTCATATCCCTGACCCCTCATTTCCTCATAGTAGAGCATAGCATCCTCCAAATCATTTGACTGGGTGCAGACCAGCACCAAGCGATCGTACGTGATTCGATCCGGCTTCAGCCCGAGTTGCGTCATTTCTGAGGCGAGGAACATGGCCAACTCCTTACGTGCCGCCTTGTGGCAGCCTTGGAAGAGGATGTTGAAGGTCTGCGTATTTGGACCTGTTTTGCAGACGGTATGCAGGGCTTTGTATATCTCGATGGCCTCTTCTAGACGTTTTAGATGCACACAGGCCTGCAGGCATACGTTCACTGCCGCGACTGGGACCTTGCGGCCTGAGCTTTCGAAATTCTGGAGCAGTGAGAAGGCTTCCATGGGTCGGGAGTGGTTCTGGACGAGAAAGAAGTAGATGGGACCGATGCTGTCCGCAGAGACTTTGAGCGCGGATTCATGCATAATGATGGCGACTGAGAGCGCAGCGTTGAGATCTTGTGCGTTTGTGTAGGCCTCCATCAGCCCCTCGTAGGTGTGGATATCGAAGACAGTCTCGCGTTCAGAGAGAACTCGAAATACGTCGGTGGCGAGCTTGACTTGGCCGCGGCGGCCTGCGAGGGTGAGGATCTTGAGGCAGGTTCCTGTTGCCGGTTTCAGGTATCCTGGGATGACTTGTGAGTGCCATGTCAGATTTACAGCCTCGATCTACAGCTGTGGTTAGCATATGCACACAGATGGTGTTGCCCAGCCCAGGTTCTTCGACTCACGTGGTGCACTTGTGCAGCACAGTCAAGAAAGTGCGTCCAGAGTGCAGTGGTCAGCTTCACATTGCCGTTGTTCTGCCGCAGGAGCAGCGTCTGGTACGCTTCCTCAATCTCACCATAGTCGAGCAGCAGCCACATGGTCTTGTCCCACAGCCAGCCTTCTACTTGCACTCTTTGGCTCACCATCTCGCCAATCTTCTCGAGGGCCTGTTCAAAAAGACGGTCTCGTAGGAGTCCCGCCACCACCATGTTATGCCCCCGGGCGGAGAGGCTGAACCATCGCTCTCTCATGTATTCCAAGATCTCGTTTCGCAGAAGGTAATCTGGGTGAACCGCAAGAGTCTGCTCATGATCAGCCCTGTTCTCACACATGCAACTGCCTTTGCCTCGATCTTTGTGTGCCATACCTCCAAAACACAGTGGCAGCCCCGTGCATCTAGCTCCACGCCGTCCTCGGCCATCTCATCCAGCACCCTCCTCACCTTTCCAGCAGTCCCCTCTTCTGCATTCACATACGAGTGCAGCACCGCGGCGTACAGGGCGGAATTTGGTCGTTCCCGGCGGTCCTTGATCAGGATACGGACGATATTCATGACGTCTTCATGCTTCCCCGCGGCGCCCTCACGGCGCAGACGCTCGTACAGCTCTGCGGTCTGGAGGTGGACCAGAGCTGGCTTTCCATGGCCCGAGGGCGCATTGGCGCGGGTCGGCAGCCGAGTGCGCGCTCCAAAGCCAGCGGGCGAGAGGTAGGGCGAGGATTCGGGCTCGGTAGCGCCGCTGAAGGCGCGCAATGGGGGGCATCGTGAGGCGGCGCGGGGACGTCGATGGCGAGTGACAGCTCCGGATCCTACCAGTACCAACCCAGCTGTCGCTCGATGAGAGGGAAAAGACGGACAAAGACACCGCCACAGCGCGTCGTGCACAATTGGGCGCGCGAGCATGGCCGTGGAGAGTGATGGATGGCAATGCAGAGCTTGTAGTGCTACGCCATGGAGCGAAGTCTAACTGAACGGGCCTCGGCTGCCAAGGCCCATCACCTCCAACGCCATCTCAACCAACCTTGCACAATGTGGGAAATAGGGTTAGAAAGGATATTCTATCTTCGCGCCATGCTATGCGGGCTATTTAACTACTATCACGACCGAAGAATTGCGAACCGCTTACTTTTTCCCTTCCCGCCCGTTGCAAGACAAAAGAAATTACAAGAATTCGACCTCCTTTGACCCATGAGGCAAGAGGGTAGGGTATATACACCTAGTACCAACTTCCAAGCAGAGGGCTGCCAAGACGACCCTGTCCAAACATTACGCGTATACGTAGTCCCAAATGCTACCGTTTCTCGCTGCTTCGGCGCCATGCATAATTAGAATGAGATAACAACCGTCAAGAATCGAATCGCCGAAATCGTGAATTAATGCTTCATCTTCGCTTCAACTGCCCGGTGAGATACTCGAGGACCTTGATAGTGTTAGCCCTGGCATTACCATTCATTTATGCGGGGGGCTTACTTTTGGTGATATGACGTCTTGGTTGACGAGGTGCTTGGCCAGAATTTTGACCACCTCCATTTGCTCTTCCGCTGTGAGACCCGTGATGGCCGACTCAATGACGGCGCCGACGGTTGTCCCGTGGACGGCAATGAAGCTGGAGTAGTACATGAAAGCGATGGATCCCATGATGAATTGGCAGTCCATCCTGTCCGTCATTCCACCGTGCCCGGGGATGGAGTCGCCAAAGTCCTTGATCTTGAAGGTTCGCTTCAATCCTGATGCGAAGAAGCCGCCGAAGGGAGCAATCAACGAGGCAAAAGTGGCGAGTGCCAAGACATGGAACTGGACAGGGGTAATGGAGAACTGATGCGGGATGGGTAGGGAGGAGGGGATGGGGAACGGAAGCGTGTAGTTGTGCGGCGTGAAGACGGGATTCGGCTTGCATTCGAGGCCAGACCACAGATTTGCGCCAAGGTCCTACTTTGGTCAACAATGGTTTTGCGAATGGAGAGCGGAATCAACTCACATTTACCGGGCAGATGAAGTACTTGTATCGTGCCATGACGTTTGTGAGCAGCACGCCAAAGATGACGGTGAAGAACCAGGCGCCCAGGAAGCCCTCCCACGTCTTCTTGGGGGAGATCTTGATTAGCGGCGTTCTGCCAAAGGTGATTCCGCAGAGGTAGGCAAAGATGTCATTCGTGATGACCATGGCGACGGGCAGGAAGAACCAGATCATGCCCTCGAAGATGTTGTTGATGACAAAGTGGGCCTGTCCGACAATCAGGAAGAGAGCCATGTGGCTCCAGGCGAACTGGGTGAACTGGAAGCGGTAGTGGCCCTTTTGGAGGGAAGAGACGAAGAATACGAAGCCTGGGGAGGATTAGAAGAGGCGGGCGAGGCCAGGGGATGGGGGGCATACCAATCATGTACAGCATGAAGCTGATGAATCTGTGGTGGGTGGACAGGGGCAGCAGAATGCGGTCGACCAGCAGGACGTGCTTGAAGTAGTAGATGACGCTCTCGCCGTACAGGAAATACATGGTGGTGCCCAGGAAATACCAGTTCAGCGACTTTGTAAAGCGCAGACTCCGCGCGCGGCTTGGGACGTTGGATATGGCGATTACTTCCTTGAAGGAGACGATTTGCACGACGGTCACGGCGATGATCATGTAGATGTGGCCGGCGAACATGGACCAAAAGAAGCCGGTGATCATGATGAGGGTCCATATAGTGCGGGTAATGAAGTTCTGCTTCTTCTTTTCGTACTCGGTCTGAGGCGGCAGCGGGGGGGACTGCTGGGGCTCGTTCTTGGTCAAGACGCCATTGCGCGTCGGGCTGCCTGGGTCGGAGGCATTCTCGCTGATCTCAGACATGCTGGTGCTGGGACGGCGTGCGCGGCCGTTGCTGCCGCGGCCGCCGTGGTTGAACTTGACGTCTTTCCGAGGGCGCGCCATGGCGGAGGCGGAGGATGCGGAGGAGGAGGAGGAAGAAAGAGGCGGCGCGCGGATGGGTCGGGTCGGACGTGGGAGAGCGTGTGCGGGCGTGTGCGGGCGTGGGGATGCCGACGGTGGATAGGAGGGAGGTGAGGGTGCCGGGGGGGAGGGCGACGATAGATGGGGCGAGGGGAGGTGGGCGTGGGCGTGGGCGTGGGTGGTGGTGAAGCAGACGCAGACTGGCGCCGGTCGAAGAGAGGCGGAGAGTGACGTCTGCGCGCGCCGCCCTCAGCCCTAGCCCGCATGCGAGGGAAAACACCACCGCCCAGGCACGCGTATAGCACATGGACAGCAGCCGTCGTTCCTGGGGCATGGACCATGACGACGTTGGCTTCGACGACGACGACCTCGACCACCTGCCCGCCAACGCGCTGCAGCAGCTCGAGACGACGGCCATCCGCGCCACCCAGCAGCGCGCGCCCGCCGCGCCCGAGTCCGACTACGGCCTCGACGACGGCGACGAGGTCATCAACCTCGACGATGCCGCCCCCCCGCCCCGCCCGCCGCATGGCGCCGACGCCGACGCCATGGACGTCGACGAGCTCCCGCGCCGCTCGCAGGCCGACGCCGGCCAGCTGCTCCTGCGCATCAAGAAGCTCGAGCAGGACAAGGCCCGCCTGAACCGCGACCTCGACGGCGAGAAGGCAAAGGCCCTCTCCAGGGCCGGCGAGGTCGACACGGTCCGCCGCCGCTTCGACGCCGCCACCCGCGACAGCGAGCGCAGGCTGCTCGCCCTGCAGCACGCCCACAATGACGCCCTCGCAAGGCACAAGGCCGAGCTGGACGCCATGCGCCGCGAGCGCGAGCAGGCCCACACAAACTCCCTCTTTCTCGAGCACGATCTCGCGAGAGAGGCCGACAAGGCCAAGCGCGTCCCCAGGCCTGCCCTCCCCAAGCCGAAGCCCAATGCCGTTGCCAGTCCGGCCGCCACCCCAAAGCGCCAGCACAAGACGCTGCCCTTCCGCGATGGCTTCGACGACGACGACATCGTCATGGCGTCGCCGAGCAAGCCTCGCGACAGGCCCAAGGCGTCCACGCCCAAGCAGGCCGGGAAGCGGAAGCGACAAGTCACCGACCAGAGCCCCATCCCGATGCTGCAGTTGAGCGAACCGCGGGAGCGCCACCGTACCACCCCCCACGAGCCGTCGCTTCCCGACGACACCAAGCTCGATCCTGCCCTTCTCGAGCGTCTGCGGCAACAGGACGACCGCCGCTTCACCTTCCTGCACCGCCTCCTCGCCCACCGCTGCTCCAATGGCAGAGACCGCGTCCTCGAGGCCCTGACCGCCCATGCGCTGCCCTCCAGGCCCCAGAAGAAGCTCTCCTCCGTAGTCTACGACTCCTTGTCCACTTGTTCTCTGTCGCTCGGCGTGCACGAGCTGGCCCTGCAAATCTGCCACATCTTTCTCTCCCTCTGGGAACAGTGTCTGCAGGAAAGGTACTACCCTGCCATCTATCTCATTTTGGACGCACTGCACTTCATACTGGCGTGTGAGCCAGCCAAGACGGCCGTGGAGCTTACAGAGCGTGCTGTCCCACTCCTCATTGCGAGCGTGGACTTGGTGGCTGTCCCTGTTGCGAGAGCTGCCAAATTAGATGACATCTACGTCGCTGCGCTATACTCACCCGCCCAGCTCAAAGTCTCCATCGAGATCAACGTCATGGATTGCCTGCACTTTCTTCACCTCATTGCTTCCAGTTGTCTCTCGTCTACATCGTCGGAAGCCATAACTCGCTTCTGGCAGTGCATCCCCGCCGATTTTGCATTGGTGCTATTGAATAGAGTGCAACCCCTTCCACACATCACCCTCATGCTGCGTGTACTTGGTACATCTGCACTCTCGTCTTCTCTTGGCGCCATCGTAGCCCCAGACTCACCACCTGATCAGCAAGGGAAACGGGAGTCGGATGTCGTAGACCGACTTACGAATCTCCTCTTCGAGACACCTAAATCCATCCCCCCACCCTCAAGAGAGGACAGCAAGCCACCCCCGTCACTGCCGTCTGCGGCGCAAGTGTGGGACCTGAGGTCCCGGGTTCTGCATCTCCTAACGCAATTTGCAATCGAAGAACATGGCTCGCTGCGTTTGGTTACGCACCGGAACTGCGTGGGAAGATTGATCAAGTATCTGGATTTTTGCATTACTTCGCTCTACGAATCACCCCTCTTTCCGACGCAAGAGAGGACTGTGGCCAATATAAACACGACCATGCGGCTCATATACCATCTCGCGACGAGCCACCCGGATATCGATATCAAGGGTAAACTGGGAGTGATTCAGGGTGGGCATCACAAGTATCTCGTAGCTTTGACGAGGTTGGCCTTCAGCGAGGGTCTTGTTTTAGAACACGGTATTGACGAACAGGTTGTAGATATGGCGCACGCCATTTTGGACGAGGGGTTGAGCTTGGAGGAAGGTGAGGGTCTGCTGAGGGTATTCAGTAGTGGAAACAGCGTGTAAAGGCTAAGACGGACATCTTGGAAACGCATCACGAGAGAGTTGGAGCAGTTTTTTTGTCACTGCAAACTTGTATATCGGAAAATACCTAGGACCATGAAGGCATTGGATGGAGTTGAGGGTTGCATTTGTAGTCTGTGCATTTCAACGACTAAAGCTGGGCGTTACTATGTAATTGTATCAAACAAGATAACGGCTGATTTTATAACTGTATGCTACAAGAGTAGCACGGTGTTCGATACTGTACACATTTTGACAAACTTCTCACATCTGTGCTATTAGCTAACTTACTCTTCATGAACAGTCACGAAAAATCGCATCTTATAAGGCACACCGAAATGCATCTATGTTCCTCGTGCGCCCCTTATAGCCCCATCAACACTAAATGTCATGGATCCATGTGACGATACCAGCAAAGAGGGCTCGAGTAATTCAGAATACTCCAGAGTTGAACGATACTCCGCAAACCTGAGAGGAGAGCGAATGCTAGCATGAAGTGTGAAGTCATTTCCAGGGCGCAACAGCGCTGCCGCTTCACTTCCACCGTCATACAAACATATGTCTGTTTAACAAGGGTCTGAAGGATCTTTGGATGGGCGAATTCTTTCTGGGTCGGTCGTTCATTCCACAATACACTGACTTTCCCGACTATTTTACACTTCGTGGGTAGAAGGGCGGTTTCCTTTACGGGTCAGCTTTGGCCCTGATTGATGTAAAGTCAAATAGAAGGGAGAGAATGCGCTAGTGTAACTCGAGCTGAATCTGCTCGACTCTTTTATATTGCCACCAACACCCTGTTCAGAGGCCTTGTATTCTAGGCAAGCTTTTGTGCTGAGCGCCCCGGGGGATGGTTTTCGGAGGACTCACGCTTCACATTGCCGTCCTGACACTGATCGGCATGGTATCGTTTTGGTGGACGACGGACTGGGAGCCCGAAGAGCTAATCCACGAGCTGGAGATGGTAGTCACTGAGGTATGTCGAAGCTATAGTTGAAGAATGCTGGGGTAATTAACATGTCTCAATAGGTCGACGGAAGATCAATCAGACAAGGGTGTCTTTTCGGTTTCGATGTGTCTGGCAAAGGCCAATGTTTCCTGTCGTGTACCCATTGAAACTTTAAAGGGAAATTTTGTCTCATTGACAGTATTGTGCCCTGATGAAACATGAAGTCACTGCTTGTAATATGACGAAGAGATGGAAGGGAAACAAAAGAACTCTTACCCCTCTTGGGCTGACTAGGCTATATCTGGTAACACCACCAACTCTCAATTGTCTTCACTTCCCATTCCACTTCGTCCGAGACCACTCGTCAACAAGGACAGTATTTGAAAAGCGTCTGACCCCTCGTCCAAGCACTTTTGGACGCCATCTCCAATTGTCTGTCCCCTTCCGGGCCTTCCGCGCCGACGTCCCTAGCAGCCACGCTCCTAGACCCCCGCACCCGCCCTTCTCCACCCTCATGGCCTCGCGATCAGGTGCAATGCAATCTATCGGCCGCCCCAAGTAGGTCACTTCCATCGCCGTGTCTCTCAAGCCAGGTTTGAGTATGTCTTGGCGCGTCAAAAACCTGGGGCAGGCGGCACGCCAAGCATCGACAATTAACCGCAATATCGAGGTTTAATGACAACCGCCTCACATGATATAGTGAAAAGTCTCGAGCAATCTCTCCTCCGGGCCGTTTTCGACCAAGTACACCTCGGGGCGAGGAACCCGAAACAATGGGCAAATGTAATTGACGCTGGCGATAGATCGTGGCCCCAGTCCCTTGGTCCAAGCCACTTGATCATCTGTATCGGTGATCTGGGCCGGAAATTCTGTGGCAGGAAGTGTGTTTCGCCGGCTTCGCCCTGCACCAAGTTGAGGCAGTAAAGTGAAATTAATAACAATCATAATGTGCGGCTCAGATCTTTATTGAAGGTCGAGGTATAAGTTCAATTGCATTCCCTCCTCTCAGGGATATCCTATCGGCGCCATCTCTCGATCGAATCCATCATGTCTCCTTCTTACGCACTCATTGCTTCAGTGCTCCTCGGTCTCGTGGTCGCCCAGACGCCAGGCAAGACCCCGGAAGTCCACCCCAAGCTCACGACATGGAAGTGCACGAACAAGGGAGGCTGCACGTCGCAAAAGACCGCGCTTGTCTTGGACTCGATGTCGCATCCAATCTCACAGAAGAGCAATTCCAGCCTCGGATGTGGAAATTGGGGCAGCGCCGCAGACAAAGTCGCGTGTCCTGACGAGGCAACTTGTGCTAAAAACTGCATCATGGACGGCATCAGCAACTACGCAGACTACGGCGTCACCACCAATGGCGGGAACCTGCTGATGAAGATGTTTGGAAAGAATGGCGTGGCCAGCCCGAGAATCTATCTTCTTGCCGAGGGCGAGAAGAAGTACGAGCTGCTCAAGCTGACCGGCAACGAGCTCACCTTCGATGTTGACGTTTCCAAGCTACCATGTGGCATGAACGGAGCTTTGTATTTGTCGGAGATGGAAGAGGCCGGTGGCCAGAGCAAGTTGAATCCCGGGGGTGCGGCGTATGGTACCGGATACTGTGATGCGCAGTGCTTTGTCACTCCGTGGGTCAACGGCCTAGTACGTATTCATGGCCACAAAAGCCTCTGGATAGAGCTAATCGTAGACCAGGGCAACATCAAAGGCGAAGGGGTCTGCTGCAATGAGCTAGATATCTGGGAAGCTAACAAGCGCTCCACGCAGCTTGCACCTCACACCTGCAGCAAGCCCGGTCTCTACCGCTGCACAGGCACCGAGTGCGGCGCCGCCGGCGTTTGTGACAAGAACGGCTGCGGGAACAACCCATACGGAAACGGCGAGAAGGGCTACTACGGTGCGGGCCTGAAAGTCGACACCTCTAAGCCCTTCACTGTCGTCACCCAGTTCCCAGCCAAGGACGGCGTCCTCCAGGAGATAGTCCGCAAATACGTCCAGAACGGCAAAGTCATCGAGAACGCAGCCATCAACGTCACGGGCCCAATCAATGACGCCTACTGTGCCAAGAACGGTGCGAAGACATTCATGGATCTCGGGGCTATGAAGGGTATGGGCGAGTCCATGTCACGAGGCATGGTACTGGCCATGAGCATTTGGTGGGACGAGGGCGGCTTCATGAAGTGGCTCGACAGCGGAAACGCAGGTCCTTGCAACGCGACCGAGGGCGATCCCAAGGTCATTCAGACAATTGAGAAGGATCCCGCGGTGGTCTTCAGCCAGATCAAGTGGGGTGAGATTGGATCGACGTTTGGCGCAAAGAAGAATCACTGGAATAGGGCGGAATGAGGGTTGAGCCGACGATGAATTTAGACAGCTAGAACAGTGGGACAAAAATTCTCATGTAGATATTTAATATTCAATCTAGAAGTGCTTCGAATCAATCGCACGAATTTGGCAAAGTGACAAGACACCAAGGGAGAATCAGAGCTCATTGGACAGCTTAGCGAGTTAACGAATCCACGACCCATCCCGAACCGCGACCGAACTACGACACCGCCTCGACATCAAACATGTCCAGGTGCTACTCTATACGTTATGAAATCAGAGTAAGACTTTGGCCTGGAAAGCATCCCAGCAGACTGGTAATATATACACCGCTTTCTCGTGCGAAAACGTGCAGAGAATGGACGCCCCAACGGACATAACGCGATCAACAAAGCCGGGGACCCAATTCCCGCCAAGAGAATGACCGCATGTGAGGCTCCTGTATATGTAGAAAGCCGAGAGGGCGCTGGAGAAAGAAGGCGGGCACTCGGGATATCATACGAGTATCCGTTTCGAAAATCTTTGACGGG
>MU001757.1:0-55503 GCA_010093585.1 Melanomma pulvis-pyrius CBS 109.77 | reverse complement strand
TATAAGTACTGTTGCCCTTTCCCCCTTTCCAACTCATATTCCTGCATCTCACTGATCTCGCAACACTTTGGCCAGTTCAAATTCTTTCCATCTCTTCCACATCACATTGTATCAAAAATGGTTCTCGTCGCCTACTCAGAAGCTCCGGAAAACCTCCCAGTGGTCCCCCTCTGGATCTCCGGCTCCGCTTTCCCCATCGACTCCCCTACATCCCTCTTCCCAGTCGTCTCCTCGGTCAAGGACACGCCCATCCACCATGCCGTCTCGGTCTCGCCATCCAGCGCCGTCCTAGCCGCCGATGCAGCAGCCACCGCGTTCCGCACCTGGCGCCGCACCGCGCCCTCGCACCGGCGCTCTCTCCTCCTCAAAGCCGCAGACGTGCTTGAGCGGAGGGGGAAGGAGATCATGGAGGCGCAGATCGCGGAGACGAGCTGCCCCCCGCAGTTTGCCGGATTCAATATCAAGGCCGGCGTGGAATACGTGCGGGAGATTGCGGCGGCGTCCAGCGAGTTGAGGGGCACCGTGCCACAGCGGGCCGCGGATCCCAGTGGGAATGAGAGCGGGGGGTTGACAATTGTAGTGCGTGAGCCCGTGGGCGTCGTCTTGGTTATTCCGCCGTAAGTGCACTCACCCTTCCATGATGAAAGGGAATCATGGCGTTGATATTCATGTAGATGGAATGGCGCCGTTATCCTCCCCCTCCGCGCCATCAGCATGGCGCTGGCTGCGGGCTGCACCGTTGTAGTAAAAGCCTCTGAGCTCTGCCCACTCACACACCACACGCTGGTCTCTTGTTTCGAAGAAGCCGGTATCCCGGCCGGCGTGCTCAATGTGATCCAGGCACGGCGTGAGGATGCGGCACCTGTCGTGGAAGCGCTCGTCTCGCACAAAGCGATACGTAAAGTCGATTTCATCGGCAGCGCAGCCGTCGGCAGCAAGATTGGCCAAGTTTGTGCCAAATATCTCAAGCCAATACTGATGGAGTTGGGTGGCAAGGGACCCGCCGTCGTGCTAGAGGACGCGGATCTAGCGAAGACAGCCGGGTTGTGTGCCATGGGCGGTAAGCCTTACATTTCCTTTTCCAATCCAAAATGCTGTGATGATGGGAGCAGAGATCAGTTTTAATATGGACTGACACACCCCAGCCATCGTCGATCACGGCCAACTCTGCTTCTCCACCGAACGCATCATCGTCCACAAAGCCATCTACTCCCAATTCGTCCCCCTCCTGACCGCCGCCATGTCCAAGATCCCCTCGGCCGGAAACGCGGTAACAAGGCAATCCGCAATCCACGCCCACGACGTCCTCGTCGACGCGCAATCAAAGGGCGCCGAGTTCCTCGTCGGCGGGCCCGAGTACCTCACCGAAACGAGTCTGAAGCCGACGCTGGTGACAAAGATCAGCCGCGACGCGCGGATCCGCGACGAGGAGACGTTTGGGCCGTCGGCGAGCGTCTACATGGCCGAAGACGACGACGATGCAATCGCGCTGGCGAACGATTCGGCCTATGGCTTGAATGCCGCCGTGCACAGTCAAAGCTGGGAGCATGCGTTTAATGTCGCGAGCCAGCTCGAGTATGGCCAGGTGCATGTCAATGACATGACGTCCACTGATTCTCGTAAGTCGATCGCTGCGTGTAGGATAGGATATAGTATGAGTGGAAGCTAATTTGTGCGTAGCCGGCTGTCCCATTCGTGGTGTTAAAGGATCGGGATGGGGGCAGAGTAATTCGATATGGGGGATCCACGAATTTAGCATCGAGAAGTCGATTGCCTTCCATTCTTCGGGAGGATTGAGTTTCTTGGCTGGCCATTAACTATAGGGTGTGCAACCTATGCGTGGTACAGAAGACAGTGCTGTAGGTACCACTGGATACACTTCTATCGGTCGCCTGATGGGGCCGAGATAGGCTTCGTCTTGATCGACCTGGAGCAATTCGTTAGATACAAGTTCGGACTATATGAGACAAGACTATAAAACCCTCAACCTTAACTGGTTTCCCGCGATGTGAGAAGCGGCCGCTTGATGATGAATCGAGTTTAGGGCAGATCTTGATAGATAATGTTATAATTAGTTTTCCTGGATTAAACCCATACCTACTTTATACATATCCTGCTCGGTCCTCAAAAACCGTCCAAACACACTATTACATTCACGTTCCTCCTAAAACTCCATCTCAGATCGAGCCCATCCGTATATGCGCACAAATACCATCACCACAAAATATCCGAGAACGCCGTCCTGAGCACCTCCGTCCTCGTCTTCTGGAGCTCCGGCGCTCCACCTACTAAGTCTAAGATATCCAAAGTTTTCCGAGCATCGTCTTTGGCAGTCATGAGGAAAGGATCGCTTGCCGGACTCAGGCCCAAGTTTCTGGATGTTAGTGGTCTTTCTTGTGTGCTTAGTATCCGCGCCATAAGCAACTGTAAATGTCAGATTGCACAACTCCAAAATGTAGTGATGACTTACAGCCTCCTCAAACGCTCGATGCTGAAATACCCACCATACCCCCGCATCAACCCTCAGGTACTCCCAAAAGTGGAAGAAGGCCTGTAGTGCCATACTTGCAGCGTCCAACGCACCCTTGACGTCGCAAAATACGCCTCCCATCTCGTTCTCATCCGCTTGCAGAATCATTACACAGTGCCAGAAGTTGCTCCGAAGAAAAAGATTTTGTCGCAAGAGGCGAGGATTTGTGCTGGCGAGATTCATAACGACGGTATCGTCTGAGGCAGTTAAAATGATCGGGAATGATTGCAACAAATCGTGGTACTGGCTGATGAGATGTGCCTTGTCGCGTGGAGATGTGGTGAGAGGGTTGTTTAGAGAGCGCGGCGTGCAAACGCTGCGCTGGACAAGATTGGCCATGTGCCACATGGAGCGGATGTACTGGCGGTCCGAGAGCTCGTATTCTGGGAAGGCATCGGACATGGGCGCGATGTTGCTGATGCTCATGGGATTTATGATAGTATCGGTTGTGCCGTTGGATGAGGTGCCATTTGCGACATAGTCGTCCAGTTCGTCAGTCAAGGACTCCACTCGCACATCGGAGAAGGTGGCAGTTGGCGGCAACTTTAACAGAACGGTGAGGAATGTGTCTTGAAATAAGACGGCCTGCCACAGCTTTCTACGCTGCTGCTTGTCGCTTAGTGAGCATCGTGGACTGAAGATATCGGGGTCGCGATGTAAGCCCATAGCGTACGCTTGTCGGATCAAAACACCCCCAAATGACCAAGCATCGGACGCATGGTTGTCGTTCATGAGGAAGTAGCAGATGAGGACCATGGCTTGAAGAGTTCTGACCGACGCTCGACTTAGATACGAAGACAGGCGAAGGGCCTGCTGAGATGCTGAGACATAGAATTCGGCAATTTGGGCTCTCTCCTGGTCAGAAGGCGTATGGATGAACTGCGTGCCCATGGCGTATATCACAAAGTGAAGGGCGACCAAAACTGGGTCAGCGACCTGCTTCTCTGGGAGAGGCAAGGACCAAAAGCGCTCGTAGTCGGCGTAGAAGTTCCTACGATGGACCATTGGATATACTGGGTCGACACTGACAAATCATGTTAGTTGCGCTTTGGGGATGCAAGCAGGACTCACGCATCGAAGTACTTGGCCACCAGGATATCGGCCTGGTCCTTGGCTGGCAGCACTCCAATCACTTCGGACAGCCCGCCTCGACTCGTCCAGTAGTTGGCAAAAGGATGCTCTGATCCGAGGCCGAAGAAGGGCGACGGAGTGTGATTCGAGTAAGGGATGTTGGAGAGCAGGAACGGCGAGGAGCTTGACGAGGAGAGCGACACGCTCCGATACTGCTGCGACTTGGGCGTGGGCACCTGGACCTGCGACGTGAATGAGCACGATTGTAGACGGCACAGAGACGCCCAGAAACCAGAAGGATGCAAGAATTACCTGAAGAGGAAATGCATGTGTCTCATCGCCAAGAGATGGTTTGGAGTGGTTTCTTGATCGTCCGGTGCTACTACGCGGCGTGGCGCCGCGGCTGTGGATCTCTTAGCAACGCGACCAAGGCCGTTCGTATGGAAGCGCACTCACTCTGCGGACATGATTAGATTGGCGACGTCCGAATACCTGCACTCGGACTGGCGCTTGGCGCATGCGACACATTGAGGTCGCCCGCGGTCGCACTGGCAGAGGTCAGCTTCACATTCGCGCTCGTCGCAATTGGCGACGCCTGTGAGCGACACGCAAGCGACGCACCTTGGTCTTGCGCTCGACGCATTCCTCGCAGCTCAGCGTCGGCTTGTTGCGCTTCTGTCTCTTCTTGGGCGGCCCATGGTGGAGGTCGTGGGCATGGGCATCGTGGGGTGGCGAAGGCGCGTTGCGGGCAGCAAGGTCGCGGCTCGCTGCTTTGGCGTCCAGCTCCATGGCTGCATGCCTCTCTGCTCGATTAGGCCGGGTGTGACTGCAGCATGGATGTGGAACGACCCCGGGCGCGTCGCACGATCGGGAATAAGAGCAATGGTGAGGATACAAACGTTGTTTCCAGAGACACACATGCGAGAGGGCCGTATCGAACGGGCGGGGAAATGACCGCCAAGCCGCCCATCCCAGCTGTCTGCGCAGGGACGAGGGCGGAGGGGCCGGCTGGTGAGCGACGTCCGAAACTAGAACATGGCACGCTCCTGTTCCTCTGGCAGATGCAGCTCCCCGTGTAATGGGTTGATTGATTGTTGTTGAGCATGTAATGACTGTTGTGATGATTGATGTTGAACACGTAACGATTGCCGATGATGTATGTGATGCCAACAACAGGACCGGCAACGAACGTGTTTTTAGACCAAATTAGGTGCATGGCAAGGCAGCACTGACAGCTCCGATCAAAATGCAGCATCGCTTGAGTGATTTCGTCGAGCATAGCATTGAGATGACCAACTATACCAACGAGCCGGATTGGCTACACGTGATGTATCCATCCATTCACTACCAACGGCACTACCTACAACCCACAACGCCCAGTCTCTGTATTCCAAGCGATCAAGAGCAGGACTGTAGAGAGATTTGGTCAACGCACACACCCCTCTCGCAAACACAGCATTGGCATGCAGACCAATCGATATCCTGTTGGTCACACCGCCAGAATCGCATCCAGTGGCAAAAAAAGCGACGGCGGAAACGCGCGCATATACGTGATGCTGCACAAGAAGACACGTCATTTTACCAATCCAAATAGAACTAAAAGAATAGAATAGCGGAGTGGAAAGCGTGGTAGGAGTGAGTGAGCAAAGGGATCAAATTAGACCCACCGAGTTTTTTCCTGTATCTGCCACAAGTCGAGTAGCTTTGCTTTAAGATCTCAAGAGACCGCCCAGAGACTGCAACATAGAGTAAAGATGCTTAGAGAAACTCTTCACTATATATGTTGTGCTTACTACAATTAACGCCTATCCGAGATCTTGGTCCCATTCCCATTCCCATTCCCATGCCCGTTCCCACCCTCGTTCGTTCTAGCTACGTAATACATTCTGAACGAGCCCTATCCAGGTTCATACCCAAGCCAGGGATTCCCGAGCCACTCATGTTCCTCATTGTATATCTCAAATTACACCAACTCGCGCTCTCCATTATACGTACTGCCTCATCGCATCCCTTCCCCCACCTCTCATATCCTGTTCAAAGTCATCCTGGACCTTCATAACTCTCTTAATATGCTTGATACTAAAAACTTCCTTCTCCGAGAGCGCAATGCTCTGCGCCGTTTTGACGTTATTTTTGATCTATACAGTTCGTCAGCATCGGTATTTCTTCTAGTTCATATTACGTAGACGCAATGTGATAATGTTGTCTTACCTGCCGTCCATTAAGCACCTTATGGCTCAACTCTTCAATATCACTATCCTTAAACGGCACACTTTCCTGTCCTTCCATATGTACCACCTTGTTAATATGATGCTTCCAGATCTCCTGCCGCGCTTTACTAGTCAGGTTATCATATTTGATCCCCATATGAATGCGGCTCTGGAAAGCCTCATCGAACGTCGCGACGCGGTTCGTGGTCAAGAATAGAATGCCCTGATAATACTCTAGCAATCGCAAGAAAACGGACACAAGCGAGTTGCGATGGATATCGTGTGCCTGTCGCGCCTCCATGAAAACGTCTGCTTCATCAATGAGCAGAATCGCCCCCCAAGAGTGAGTGATATCCATGATGCGATTGAGATCCGTTTCAAGGGATCGTGAGTTCGTGCCGAGCTCGCCTGCGGAGACGGCGTAGAGCGGGCAGCGGAGATACTCGGCGATGGACTCGGCAGTTAGTGTTTTTCCAACGCCTGGAGGGCCATGGAGGACGACAACCATACCCTTGCCCTTTCCTTGTATAACGTCGTCGATTGTCTTCGCGGCGTTGAAGCGGTGACTGCTTACCAGTCCTTTTAGATTCTGCTTGTAATGCTTGGCTAGGACGAGTGATTCGAAGGCCTCTTTGTTCCACTCAATCTCACTAATGCTCTGAAGCGAGAATTCCAGCCAGAACTTTTCGGAGAAGCTGAAGCCGAGGACGACAGGAGAGGCGATTAGCAGTTCTTCCTCGGTAAAGACATGCTGTATGCCGTCCTCTTTGTCCAGAGCCTCAAGCTTTTCGGTAGGAGTATCGAGGTTGCCGTTGATTGGGATGGGAATGAGGTGCTTCTTGCCCCTTTTGTCTTTCCACACCACGATGCGTTTTGGTTTGGAGTCCTCGCTGCTTTCGCTGTCGGCTTCCGATCCACTTGCATCATCGGAGTCGGAGTCGGAGTCGGAATCGTTCTGGGCCACTTCGTCCTGCTTGATATACGAGAGTGGATAGTTTGGGTTGATGCGTCTAAAAATAGCGGGATCGACCATAACTCGGCCATTAACCGTGACCTTTACGACAGACCTCTTCTGCTTCGAGTACGCCAGGCCTTTATGAGTTCGGTAGTTCATACCTTGGAGTGCAACGAACTTTTGTCCACGCTCAATGAGCTGCTTCCTCAGGTCCTAACATTGTTAGTCCTGCTCGGTACTTACATAGAGTAACTTACCTCGGGGTCCTTGTGGAATTTCAGAGGATATGCCTCTAGATTGATAACCTTCTTCGGGCCTTTGAAAGCTGGAATGCTAACTGCATGTTCTCCCATGCCGAAGATCTTGCCATCATATTCCAGGTATCGCCCTTCAATTACCATCTTCTCGTTACCTAGAAAGTCTTCTTCTAGGTATGTCAAGTCCACTTTGAAGCAGCGGGGATCATCCTTGTTGCCATACGTAGGCGTGTACGCGATCGTGTTCGGCTTGTAAAGCGCCCACAACATTTCGTACGTGATGTTACCGGCCTTCAACATAGGTTTTAATTTCTTCTTCATCTCTCCGTAGTCCTCATCAACAAATCTAGCAAGCAGCTTACAGTGAGACCTTTGTTGTTCCAAGCGCTTCTTATCTTTCGACTTTTTGGCCCTCTTTAGCTGTGACTTGAGCTTCTTTATGTACGCTTTGAGCTCATTGTGGTAAAGAAAGATCATATGTGGGTGGACCTACATGGCATTAGCTATCTCGTCCAAGGCAAGACATCTTGTAGTAAGCATACTTCAGGGATATCCTCCACTAGACTAACACCTCTAACTCCCTTCAATATGTCTTTTAGTACGTCCCGGAGAAGGTGAGACTTGACATCCAGCGCCGTATATTGTAGTTTGTTGTCCCAGCTGAACTTTCTCCGTACACTGAAGACGCAGTCGAAGTCATCTTTGTCTTCCTTGCCAGTCTCGGTATACTTGAAGGATAGGGTCTTTGAGTCCCATATTTGATCCACGCGTTTGAACTCCAGAGCACCCTTATGCATATTCTTTTTCGTGTGATCTTCGGTTTTGGTGGCTACCGCAAGTATGCCAGCTTGTTTCTGTTGTTGCTGTAGCTTCAAAACTGCCAGCTCATCAGACATCTTTTGCATTTTAGAGTCCAATTCCACTTCATCGTTGTGCAACGCTGCAGACTCCGCCCCCGCTTCCGTACTTCCATTCTTAATTTCTTCGTCACCCTCAAGCGAGGATGACGAGCTGTCCATCCTCTTCTTCCCCTTCCCTTTGCTCTTCTTCCTTCCATTTCTCGATTTCTTCTTCATCCCTTCCTCAGATTCCGGCTCGCTATCAGAAGAAGCAGAGGACGACGAGCTGGAGCTAGAGTCCTCACTAAAAGAATCTTGCTCCTTGGTCTTCTTAGTTTGAGCCCTAGCCTTGTCCTTTTTCTTCTTTCGCTTTTCTTTTTCGTCTTCGTCCTCAGACTCGCTGTCAGATGACGAGGAACTGTCGCTGGAGGACTCGCTGGAGGAATCTTGCTTCCTATTCTTCTTCTTTTTATCTTTTTGCTTCTTCTTTGCTTTTTCTTTCGCCTTCGCTTTTGCTTTCTCCCTTCTCTTCGCTTCCACCTTTTTCTTCGCCGCAGCCTTCTTCTTCTTCCTTCGTGCCTCCTTCTCGTCCTCACTGCTGCTACTCTCACTACTATCATCCTCGCTCTCGCTGGTCTCGCTGTCTTCGCTGCTAGATTTGGAATTCGAACTGCTCTCCCCTTTTACCTTCTTCTTCTTCTTCTTCTTCGACGAGCGCTTCCCCTTCTTTTCCGACTTCTTTTTCTTCTTCGTGGACGGCGAGCTTCGAGTTCTATCATCTTTAGTCATTTCCGACACCGGCGCCGGACTCTCAATGGCTGTGATCTGGGAGCCTTCGGCGGCCCCACTACTACTCTGTTTTTCCGTATCCATGACTACGCTGGCAGGATGCAGTGAGTTGTCTGCAGGATCAAGATCAGGATCGAGCGAAGTGATGGAAGCAGGTGTTGTGATTACGTGAGGTGTGGAAGCTGAGGAGGTGGAATCGGAAGCGCTGGTGAGTGTAAGTTGTCGAGAAAGGGGGAAAGCGGTTGCGGAAGGCACTTTTAGAGTAGCGTGTTTGTTCATGGGGTGAGCAAGTGACAGCAATCGGACGGGGTGCGGAAATTATTGATAATGAGAGTTGTCGGTGTGTTTGCGAAGTTGAATGTTGCGGAGATGAATTTCGCGGAATGTCAGGTAGTTAGGCTACGATACATTTAACAGAGCAATTGAAGATGAATAGACCACAGTGGAACCTAGTCCGTGTTAGTCTTGTTCGCCAAGTACATGGCTTTAATCGATAGTGTCCACCGTAACGTCTATCAACGTACGCGAATCATGGAATAGTGTTGGAGAATCAATCGCCGACGCCAGCGTGCAATGTACGCCCTCGATCGATTCGCCAATGTCTTCCGTCAATGATACAGCAATGCAACGGCATCTATTCTCTTCAATTCCTTCTCTTGCTGGCAACGTCGATGTCAATCAAAGGGGGAAAAAAAGTGAGGCGTTCGCGAAGCACACTCAACAACTACCGCATCATCACCGCTCTTTATACCCCTGGTGAACTCTTTCCGCACAGGCGCCGCAGACGCGCGAGACGGTCATGCAGGTGGCCACCCATCGCTTATCGATGTCGGGAGTGCTGGTCAAGCTGTTTAGTAGTACACAGTTCATCGTGTGGAGTGATGAGTGGATGGCCACTGCGCGTAACTCTCGTCAGTTGAGCTGTGACCATAGCACAGCACGAGCGCTAGTCCTAATCCAATCACGCTTCACTCACCGCCCTTCAACAATAAGACGTTGTGCTCACGACTCGTGCTCGACCTCGCCTCAAGGATATAAGCAAGAAGTCTGTATTTGTATCTAGAGGCAATAGTCATGCGTAGTACTAAGTCCATAATGATATATATAGTCCAAAGCCCAAACGACGCCCGCAAAAGTGGTATATGAGACTGGAGAACACCGCCAAAGGTTCACCGTTCCCATCCCATTCAACGCCCCATGAATGCATCCTGCAACCTGCAGCCCGTAGCCCGTGACACACGTGTCCAATCCGCTTGGTCCGGTTAAGGCCGTACAGCACAGAAACGGAACCCTACCCTAGTCACAGCTTGAGTGATGGAACACAGTGGAGCCACGCAATCACGCCTTCATGTCCCATTGGCACAGCTCAGAGATCCGTATCGTTTTTCCTCAAATGCCCCAGTGTATGTTCCTTTGCGTTTTTCAACTGGCTCTCAGGCTTTCCGTCGGGGAGGTCGCCAGTAGATACATGCTCGATCCCGGATACGATGCCCGCGATACCATTGGAATACGATTCGGGTGACTGCACACGCGGTACACTATCGGTTTCTTGGGTCGCCTTGCTTTGCAATGGTGCTGTGCCGTCTACTTGACTAGGCAATATGGACGTTCCACTTTGTTCCTCCGGCCCGCTCCCGCTGCTGGCGCTGCTCGGTTCCTTGATGATCTCCTCTCCGTTCGGCCCACTCGCTCGTACGCCCTTGGTAGCGGCGTCTTGCGAACTACGATCCAAGGCCGTCAAGACTTCGTTCATACCCTTTTTACTGTGAATACTGCTCGCTTTGCTGATATTCGTGTTTGATTCGGTAGGGCTTGAAGTCCGCAGTCCGAGGTCTTTGTTCTCGCCTGGTGCTACGTAGCCTTCTCCTTTCCAGTCTGCCGCGGCGGTTTGTTTGACTTCCTCGCCTTCTTTCGGCTCACTTATCACGATTCCGGGTTTGCCTTCCTCGGTCTTCAGGGCTTTCCACACCACTGCGATTTTCTCAAAAGCCTGTGTCCCTTTCCGAGAACTACCTTTGATGCCGTCCATCGCATCCCACGTGATTTCGAATACGCCGGAGTCATCTGCGACGCCGTCTTGTTCGGGTCCGTTGCCCTCGAAGAAGGCGTTTATCCACACGTGCGCGACGGCTGTCACCATGGTGAGGTCGAAGGCTGCACGGTTGCGGCGCTCAATGTCGATATTTATGTCGTTCGTGGGGAGCACGACGCGGCTCGAGGGCCGAAAGACAACGTCTCCTGTCCCCAGTTCCGACTGTTCATAATCTTCCTTGGAGGAACTTGTGCCGTCTAGGGCTGTGCCTTTGCCAAGGGGAAATGTAGAGGCGTCCTTGAGGGCCTTGCTGTTCTTGTCATCTTCGACAGAGCTGTCTTCCTTCTTCGTATTCGATCTCCCCAGCCCGTTCTTATACATGACTTCAGAGACGGCCTGCGCCATGCCCGTGCTCTTGACTTCTCCCCTCACGACCTCTCTTTCCTCTCTCGTGAAAGTGTGAAACGATTTGATCAGCTTACCATCGTTCACAAAGCCCTCGATCTGGATCTTAACGCCGTCTCTCAGTCCCCAGCAGTGTACCTCGAGTATTTCCACCTGTCGCTCTACATAGATCTTGCCATGTTTTGTCCATCTGTCAACATAGCCGATCCACCTCAGCTGACTTGGGATCGAAACGCCCTTGCCCATATTCGGCCGCATCCTCCGTTCGGTGAATCGCTTCAGGGCCTTGTCAACGGTCCACCCTTCCTCGCTGATGAGGTAAGAGCAGCTCGCCGTGCCGCTCCTGCCCTTTCCGGCTTTGCAGTGTACCACGACCACTCTGCCCTCTTTCTCGTGTAGCCAGTTTCGCATGCTGGCCATCATATGCGGGATGATTGCGAAGGGCGGCGGGTGGTGGTCTGGGAACGGATAGTGGTAGACCCTGCCGTAGACCTCGGAGTCGGGGTAGCCCGTTCCTTCGGCCCGGAACTCCCATATTGCCCAATCTTGGCCATGTTTGGAGTCGAGGAATTTGACCAGCGAGTCGAGCGGGTTGCGGTAGTAGCGTTGAGGATAGGTGCCGCTGGGACCGGAGGTGGCGATGACTGCAGAGGCATTAGTACGAGGAATGATAGAGGAGGCGCGCGAGGAGACGTGCTCTTGTCTGTTACGTAGCAGAGGTCGAGGCCGGCTTCTGGATGCCTGGCGCGCGGGCCGGCAACGATCTGGCGGAGCAGCGACGCCTACATGTGTGCTATTAGTCGTGGACGCGGCGGGCAAGATAGGGGAGTAGCTCACCATGTTTTGTGCGTGGTGACGGTTACGGTGCGAATTGGCAGTCAGTGAAGGCTGGGCGACATGGCTCTCAAGCGGCCGAGCGATCGAGGTGCCGTTGCAGCCGTTCGTCGTGGTGACGAGGCTGGCGTTCCTGCTTTCTTGGGCTGGACCCTGGTGATGTCATCCCTGTCAAAGCTTAGTTCGCGCTAAATCGGTCACGTGTGCTCCACTGCACTCGGGACACGGCAGCCCAGCCCTGGCCGCGCGCAATGCAAACATGGGGCTCGGCACGGAGAGAAGAGCTGGATCCTATTTGTATCCTGCAGAGTTGCATCTACCGCTTGCCATCTACAGCTTGCTCCCGTTCCCCTTGCCCAGCGTAACAACCAGCTTGCCAAACTGACTCGCTTTCTTCATGTCCTCGAAGAGCCCGTTGATAGCTTCGATATCCAGCCCATGCACCGACCTGCTCACGACCGGCTTCAGCTTCGTCTGCTTCACAAACGAGACCATGTCCGCAAACTCCTTCCTGGAGCCCATGGTCGAGCCCTTGACCTCGATGTTGCGCAGTACAGCGCCCATCAGGAAGGGCATCGTGGGGGAGACGGTCATGCCGTAAACTGAGATGACGCCGCCGGCCTACACAACAGTCAGATTCTCGACATATTCTGCTAGAGTGGAACACCGGGATACCTACCTTCAAGATCCGTGAGCCCTTGGACACGACATCGCCCCCAGCTCCATCTACAATCGCATCGATCCACTTCCTGTCACTTGGCAGCAAAGCTTGTAGTTTCTTCTCCCAGCCCTCTTCCTTATAGCTCACGCCTCCCTTTGCGCCCAACTGCTTCGCCTTGTCAATCTTCTCCTGATTCCCGCTCGTGACATACACATTACATCCCTGCGCCACCGCGAACAGGAGCACCATTAACGCGACACCCCCTCCAATCCCCGTAACCAAGATGTTGTGTCCAGCCTTCGCATTTCCAGACTTTGTGAAAAACGCCCGCCACGCCGTGAGTCCTGTAAGTGGCAAAGCAGCAGCCTCGCTGTCGCTGAGATACTCGGGGCATTCTTCCAGCTCCTCCGCCTCCATTAATACCACATCGGCCAGCGTACCTGCGGGATTTGTCTTCGTGCCGCCCATGATAGCGTAGCCCTTTGGATTTTCAGGGCCATCTGGGGAGTCCTTCCACCCGGTCCCTGGGTTCAAAATAACACGCTTATTGAGCCATTTCTTTGCGGCGGGAGAGGACCCGGTGCTTGAGACGATTCCGACGCCATCGGCAAGAAGGGGTACGCCGAATGTAGTGCCAGGATATAAGTGCTGGCGGATGAAGAGATCGCGATGATTGAGTGCTGCTGCTGTGAGGCTGACAATGACCTGGCTATGGTTAGAATTGCTGCAGAGAAAAGGGAATAGGAAGGCACACTTGGCTTTCTGAAGGCGTAGGCGTGTCGATTGTAATTTTCTCAAGCGGATACCAGACTTGACCTGGCTTTCCGGGCACTTGTTTAATGGCGATTGCTGAGGGCATTGTGAGGGAGATTAGCTGTTTCTGTTCGGGGCACGAGAGGAGTTGTCCGAATTAACTAGGAGTCTTGCGATTTACAGTCCAAAGGCTCTGTAGAAAGGTATTGCACCGAAGGGATTGACGGAACAGCATCAGAATCATTTTTGGTGTCGCTTCGAGGGAGGATGACGAGCCCGAACTGAACCGAGGCAAGAGCGGAGCGTTTGCGGGGATGCTAAGCGGCCAACACCATGTGATTGGTCAATTCGAAAGCATCTATCTTTTACTTGCTAAGATTCGATGCAAGTGAATTCCTATCAGTATGCTTCTCATCCCGGAAGTAAACGTATCTCTTCATATATTTTCTACCTTGAACGTCGAGGCCAAAGCGTATCATCTGTGCAAAGAAGGTTTAACGTTAGTCTTTTAGTCATATTGGTCCTACCCTAATTGAAACATCTTCTAGCGCTCGAGTTCTATCAAGCTAGGATATATACATCCACAACTGATCATACTCGATCTTCCCTCAATTGTTTGAGCGAAGATTGTCTCGTTTTTCAACCACGTGCAAGCGTTTACAATGTCAATTATTTACTATGGCTCTCTCGTTCAAGCAAACAATCATGATAATATCAGTCCGCGACTCTCGTTCTCGTCCCACTTAATACCTACCCATATGGTGGATTCACCAATCCATTCATCCGTGTATCATGTGCGGGAGGCTCGGCATGATGAAGTACGGTGGCTACCAAGGGATCCGATACTACGCCAAAATAGGACGATAGGACGACTAAGTGATCTACACACTACTGTACAATGTACAAGGTTCTCAAGGACTTTTCCACTTCATAGTATCAAACCCCCCTTTTTTTTCCAAGTGAGCCATCTACTTTCCAGAGACGTTGATTAGTCTCATTTCGCCTGGCTACGATTCCATGCCGGACGAACCGCCAATGGTTTTCCTACATTCGATGCGTATGTTCCCTGCCGAAAGCAATGGGCTTTCTCCTATTCAATTGGTCGCATTGGTCCCGTAATATGCATCTAAAAATGCTCATCTCCAAAGGTGACTAATGAGAGATGTACCTGTGGGGAGAGAAAAATTGGCAAAGGAAGGTTTCGACGATTACTAGCAGAATTTCAGTAAAGAGCATGCTAGAAACCCAAAGTGCTAGGGTCGCATTTCAATGAACGGTAGCTCACCATCTAAGATTGCCATTACCCACAATTTAATCATTCTACTAATCTCCCAGAATTTGCTTTACTGACATAGCTCACAAGGATATTATGGCTTTAACCCCTCGGGTCTGACAAGACAAATCAACCTTTCCGCCCTCGTTGTTCATGGCCTCCATCGGAACGAAGGATGTCTCCAATCCAAATCCTGACATTCCTTTGAGCTCAACCCCGCCAATTCCTCATCAACAACATGATCCTCCCTACTCTTATTACTCTTTTTCATCCACAACAACAGGCCTATCGACATAACAAGAATAGTCGAAGAAGTTGCCAGATTCAAACCATTGCCAATATGGTAATTCGGCTTGTCAGAGGGGAGGAACGACCACGTAGATATTAAGCCTCCAATGTTGCCAAACATAACGTTGGTGGCAATGGCTGATGCGCGCGCTGTGTCCGAGACCACATTGGCCGATACTTGAGCGTTTGTGAGCGCTCCAAAAGAATAAGCCCCACAGGCGATGATGAAGGTTGCGCCGTAGCGAACCTGTGAGCTTGTGCTGGCGAGGAACATGATGTAACCTGTCATCATCAGAGGCGCGCTAATGATGAAGAATAGTAGTCTCTTGTCGAATCTCCAGCTCAGGAAGGGGAATAGGACGGTGAAGAAGGCTCCGACAATGTAAGGCGGCACGGTGTGTAGCTGTTGCGAGATGACGGTATCCTTGGGGTAAATCGTTTGTACAATCGTGGGAGCGAAGAATGCAAGACCCTGGACTGTGATATTGTCGAGTAGGAAGATGAAAGACGTAGTGAGGGTAATTGGGTTAAGGATTCCCCTAAGTGTCTTAGTACGGTCCATTTTATCCAGGACTTCGGTCGTGGCGACTCTTTCGGACTTGACGCGAGCAATAGCAAGGTCCTTCTCCTCCTGCGTAAGCCACTTTGCGGTCTCGGGTCTGTCCGTGAGGGTGAAGAATGCGATCAATGATAGACCGCAGGTAATTATACCTTCGATGGCAAATATCATTCTCCATTTGTGGAGGCCACCGAAGTGGTCCAGCTTGAGGATGCCAGAAGCCAGGAGCCCGCCAAATGCCCCAGCTAGCGGAGCCATGACGATATACAAACTGAGACGGAAAGCAAGCTCGCTTCTTCGGTACCAGCGGCTCATGTAGTACGCGATACCTGGCATCATGCCGGCTTCGAAAACTCCAAGAAGAAAGCGTACACCACTGATTGCGTGAATGTTATGGACAAACGCTGTTGCAATCGAGCATATGCCAAATGCGAGCGATATGGCAGGTATGAACCATCCAGGGCCAATGATTTTGCAGAGTAGATTACTCGGGATCTCGAAGATGATGTACGAGATGTAGAAGACGGAAAGAACTGCATTGTAATCGTATCCCTTGAGACCCAAGTCTTTCTCGAGCCCAGCTAGTCTAGCATTGCCTGTGCCAAGTTAGATATTGATATAATTAGAAATTAGTTGACGTACCGATGTTCGCTCGATCAATGAAGCAGAAGAGATAGAGCAATGCCACGGTAGGCACAATGTAGAGGTCGATCTTAAGTCGGAGTCGCGACTCGGCCTTTGGATCAAACTGGATAAGAGAATGACCATAGCTACACAGTGTAAGTCAAGTTGATCGAAGTTTGTCTGATCTCGACATCCAGGAGACATACATATCGGTTGCCGCATGGCCGCGTTCAGCAACCTGGTGTGCATTCTCTTGCTTTAGATCTTCATGGTGACTAACGGATCTTTCCTTCTCGGTCGGCACTTGAACAGCGTAAGGTTGGGCCATGATGGTGTCTCGATGCGACTTGAGACGAGAACGAGAAAGCAACCGATGGAGCTTAAGACAAAGCAGGACTCAAAGATGAGATAAGAAAAGACACCCCGAGTGGTGGCCGTACAGACTTGCCCCTTCAGAGTCTTATGGAGAGAGGTCGAGGAGATCAGTTTGGCCCTGCTGTGTCTTGTAGTATGTGCTAAAGAGGCTATGCTCTGACCTAAGTAGGTGTTTGAAGCGGATCATGTCCTGTGGGTTGAGGTGCGGTTTCCTGTGGCTGCGATGCCAAGCGCTTCTGCCTCCTCGGCTTTCCTCGAACAAGGCAAGCGCGGCGCGTGATTGGAGGGCACGGACGCATGGTGAATCTTGGCTCCATTAATACGTGGGGAAAGCTCACCAACCCCAGAAACGCCATGAACGGCGGCCCGATTCTATGGGGGAACAAGTCCGCAGACCCCGCCCTCTTCCGTATCGGTACGTGAATGCGGTTTCTGCGCGTGAGAGAGTTGTGCCGTTGTCATCTCCCGCATCCAAATGGCCAAGTCGAGTGCTTCACAAAGAGCTGTGCTGGAGTACTCACGGATGCGAAGACGGCAGGGAGATTGCAAAGGCTTTGGCTTGGACCCACGCCAGCAGTGGAATTGATCAAGTTTGATCAAGGTTCATCCTTTCATACCTCGTCTTCATTGTCTCGACCTGAATCTGAAGGTTGGTGGAGCATAATCACCCGCAACACATCAACTCAAGAGCTGGGTTTCGTCACTATTAGTCTTAGGGTACATGATATCAGTACCAAGGATGTTCCGTCCCCTGTCAATCTTATTCGTTAATGCATAACACAATCCTACTCTTCGTCTCACTCCTCTCTTCCCAAAAGCCTCAAAAGTACACGCTTCGCGATGCGTTGAGTAATTGATTTACAATAAGGCACCATCGTCCACTTACCTAAAATATTGTTCTAGCGACATCGGCTACAATGTCACTTTCCCGTCGGGATACGGTACACCGCGTGGCGTTGATTCGCTGATGACAGGCGGGAACCTTTGGCAGAATGTAAATAACAGTAGTATGAGTGGACAAACTGCACTTGCTTCCCTACGGATGTGCCGTTACTGTATACAGTATCCCCCCAGCTTCATATTTTAGCCATGTTTTCTCATAGAAAAAAGTTTTTTTCCTTAAGTATTTCAGGTTCGTCTCAGTTCTTCCTCGACTTTTGTCATCGTCATTTTCATCCAACGTACTGGTAGTTCATCACATTTTGTTCTAGCTTAACGGGATCTCTACTCATCACACCAGGAAGGGCCTTGGAACATAAATATCGAAGAGGTGAGGGAGAAGACATCAGTCCGCCTAGGAATCTCCAAAAGTCTAACAGCTTCCAGGTATCGATCGCATCATCATCAGCAACAGTAAGGCGAACACCATACAAATCCATCATTCCATCCCAACACGCCAAAACATCCAAAGAAACTCCTCCCAATGCCCGAGAAAAATGACAGCCCAATTGTCCCTGCTCCTAGCATCGCGGAGATTCCCTCACCCACAACAACTCCTCGCTCAAACGAGCCCGTCGACCACGCCATCCCCGACGGCGGGTACGGCTGGGTAATCGTCTTCAGCGTCTTCACCATCAACGCCTTCACATGGGGCGTGCTCGCCAGCTACGGCGTCTACCTAGCCCACTACCTCTCGCACTCCATATTTCCGGGTGCTACATCCCTGGATTTCGCCTACATCGGGGGCCTGAACTTTGGCGTCTCCATGCTGGCCGCGTCCCCCGTGACCTATCTCATTCGGCACGCGGGGACGCACCTCCCCATGGCCCTGGGCGTCGTCGTCCAGACTTCGGGCTTCGTCGCCGCCTCGTTCGCGACGTCCATCTGGCACCTCTACCTTACGCAAGGCATCCTCGTGGGACTCGGCGTCGGCCTCCTCTTCATCCCGTCTGTCTCGGTAACCTCGCAATGGTTCGACAAAAAGCGTGCCTTGGCCAACTCAATAAACAGCGCGGGTTCTGGTGTCGGGGGCATCATCATCTCGCTCGCTACCACGCCCATGATAAATAAATTGTCGCTGGCCTGGTCGCTGCGGATCATCGGCATCGTGTCAGCGACGATGAACATCTTGGCCATATGCCTCATCCGAAATCGAAACAAAGTAATACGTCCGCCTATGCATCCCTTCAACATAAATCTTTTCCTCCAACTGCCCGTGTTCCTGCTGCTATCCTGGGGCTTCTTCTCCATGGTAGGTTACGTCGTTATCATATACTCTTTGTCTGACTTTGGGCGGTCGATTGGACTGAATGCGAGCCAAGCGTCGTCAGTGACTGCAATTATGAATTTGGGAACCGCCTTGGGGAGACCGTGCATTGGATTGTTATCGGATCGGTATGGGCGGATTGAGGTTGCGGGGTTGACAACGCTGGCGACGGCCGGTACGATCTGGGGATTGTGGATGCCGGCGCAGAGTTATGCGTTGACCGTTGTGTTTGCCCTGTTGAATGGCGGAACTGCCGGCGTGTTCTGGATGGTATGTCCTCTCTGTACCCCACCACCATCATCTCCTCCTAACCCTCCCATCTATCACAGACAATATCCACGCTCTCGGTAGAAGTAACATCCCTCACCTCTCTTCCCTCGATGCTCGCTCTTGCCTTTGGCACCATTATCCTCCCAACAACCTTCACCGAAGTCGTCGCGCTCAAGATGCGCCAGCCAGCATCTTCACGGCCCTATCTGTATCCGCAGATCTTCACCGGCTTGGCATATCTAATGGCTAGTGCAATGATGTTGGGGTTGTGGATTGTGCTACGGAGGAGGAAGCGGGGCGAGAGTAAATAGATTATGACGAGGAAAATGGAAGCAAGGTGTTGCAAATGTGATGAGGATTTGAAGAATATAGAGGAAAAGTTCTTATTGTGAGGGAATTCTGGTTGTACATACATCCACATAGTAGATAGATCGACTTAGAGGTCTGTTCGTTGTACCCACAATCTTCCTATCTGTAATATACCTGAGCTCAACCCCGCTGCCTAAAACAAATCAGCATCTCAAGTATAGACATACCGATTGATCAGTGATGTTGAAAAATGTATAAAACACACCTCATCATGTATATGCTATCAACTTGCCTACTTGTCCGCGCTCTGAACCTCTTCCCACTTTTCATCCTAATAATGTAGGATAGACGCCATTCCACATGCACAAACGCCAAGAAGAAAAATGGTAGCAAATGAGGAGGAGGAAAAGCTTACATTAGCAACCAAAAGATTTTTCGGATAGCAATAGACAGTAGTGGGGAGAGAAAGTTCTCATCCCACACGGGTCTGTCTTCACCACCACGAGAGAAAAAGAAATTCTGCAATCATACACATGGACTCCATCCAGTACCACCACCCCATCTCCTCTCCCTTCATCTTGACCATACTTCTCACATCCTCACATGATATCAAACTCCTTTTTGAGTGTCACAATCAACTTCCACTCATCCTGACTAACCTCGTCTCTGAAGAACTCCTTAAGTGTATCGATACTCTTCCTGCTAATGCTCGAATACAAAATATCGCTCTCTTCGAGATGACGGCCGTAGAGAGGCTGATTCGGCCCTTCGATTTTGACAGCAACGGAAGGTTGACCCTTTTTGCAGATGGGGATTTGCTTGTGATCGCGCTCAATTGATGTTCTATTCCGCATAATGAGTCATTTGTTGATGTGTAATGGGATGGAAAGGATGGGTTGGGACTTACACTCTGCCAAGCTGCAGTATTTCCTTTACTCCAGTAACAGGGTTCTTCTTGATGCACGCAATCGGCGTCAACATCCTGAGATTGCCTTCTATGACGTCCACACCGATGACAATCGGGTCCTTCTTGTTGAAAACCGCAACCGGTCGCAATACACAGGGGAAGACGGCGAGCAGCTTGGAGTCCTCTTTCCGCTGTTCCTCTAATGTCTTCATGTGCGCCGTGAACTTGTCGAAGAGATGGTAAATGATGTCAGCTTCAAAGATCTTAACTCCAATTTCATCCGCGTAAGCCTTCGCCTCTTTGTCGACCTTGACGTCGAAGCACAGCATGACGGCATATTCTTTGGCCTTTTCTAACATGACACCGGCACGCAGGACATCCTTCCTGTAGACAGGCCCGATGGAGATGGTTGACACAGGAATCTTCGAGACGCGTAGGAATTCAAGCAAGGCTTCGAGAGAACCGAGTGTTGACGCTTGGACTGTAACACCGCGGCCCGTCTTGGACACTTTGCCAAGGAGATGTGCAAGATCGCCCATGACATCGTCCATGAGGTCCTCTTCATCGTCGTCTTTGCCAACAACAAGCAGTCGAGAACCGGCAATAGCCGTGTCGAGGCCATCAGCGGCAATCTTGATACCCATAGCAGCCTTGACCTCTTTATTATGCACGTACGTGGATTTGACACGCAGTTCCTTCATTTCGGCCGGGGTCAAAAGAGCTCGGATGTTGGTCGCAATGGGCTCTGGGTTACCGCAAAGTACGATTCGATCTCCTTCGTGGAGGACACCGTTTGAAAGGATGACATCGATAGTCGTGCCGAGACCCTCAATAATTTTGACTTCCAGAACCGTGCATTCGACTTCGGAAAGGTACATGAGGTTGTTGGTCATGCGTTCTTGAGTTAGTTTGATAATTAGTTTCAGCATATCTGGAATGCCTTCGCCGGTGTGCGCAGATGTTGGGACCACTGAGACGTATCGCGCCATGTTCTTGTTTTGGTAGAAGAGCTCCGAGTTAAAGCCTTGTTCTTGGAGCTGGGTGTGGACGAAATCCCATCGATCCTTGAATTCCTGCTGGACTGCCTTCTTTTGGAGGGCAAGACTGTCTTCAAAGCCGTTGTTATCAATTCTGGACCATCCGAACAGACGATCGATCTTATTGAGGGCAACAATAAAGGGTGTCTTTCTATCTCGCAACAACTTCATGGACTCTAGCGTTTGTGGTTCCAAGCCATGCATGATATCAACGACGAGAATGGCGATGTTACATAGTGATGATCCTCGAGATCGCAAATTTGTGAAGGATTCGTGACCGGGGGTATCAATGACTAGCAGACCAGGGACGTTGAAATGGAAAGCGCCGTCTTTGTTTACTACAGCAGTCTTCTTCTCTAGGGCCTCCACTGGAAAGTAGGTAGCACCAATTTGTTGCGTGATACCACCAGCCTCGCCTTCTTGTACGTTGGTTTGTCGGATCTTGTCCAGCAGTTTTGTTTTTCCAGTATCAACGTGACCAAGAATACAACAAATAGGAGATCGTAGGTGGTCCTTTGATCGCGCCGCAAGAGCTTCCTCGTGTTGTTTCTTTCGTCTATCAGCGGCGGCAGCCTTTCGGGCAGCCTCAACTTTCTGTGTGGCTGTTTGCTCTTCCTCTGACGAGGAGTCGTCTTCGCTGTCTTCTTCAGACTCAGACTCTGATTCTGAATCGGCCGCCTTTGAAGGTCCTGCTAGGGCAGGTTTCGGCGCCAGCTTCGCCTCTGATTTCGCTGAAGATTTATCGTTCGCGGAGGGTTTGACTGCGGGCTTTGCTTCCTCCTCTTCGGACTCAACATCCCAGCTGTCTTTGACGTCGTCCATCTTTTCGGCCTGTGTTTCCCAATCTTCGCCTGAATCGCTCTCTTCTGCCTTCTTTGCATCCGCCTCTTCCTTCGCCTTCTGCGCTGCGACCTCAGCAGCGGCCTGCTCCTCGGCTAACTTGAGCTCTTCCAACTTCTTTGCAGCCTCCTCGGCCTCCTTCTGCTCCTCAGCCTTTGTCCGCTTTTTCTTCCGATTATCATAGACGGGCTTTTTCTTGTCCACGGGCTCTTCCAACGCAGCGACCTTTGCACCTCCAACTTCAAGCATCTGTTTAAGGCGGAGGTCGTTCTTGGCCTTGGCTTCTTTCTGTGCCTTGGTCATGTACTTGCCCTCTTTCTTAAGCTGCTCGATCTTGTCTTTCTCTTTCTGCTTCTTTAAGGCCTTGGCTTCTTCCTTTTTCTTGATTTCTTCTTCGGCTAACTTCTCTTCCTCCTCGATCCTAGCCTTTTCCTCGGCCGCGAGTCGGGCTTGTTCCTCCTCTCGCTTCTTACGCTCCTCTTGTTGTTTCTGGAGCGCGAGGAGAGCCGGGTTGAGCTTCTTCTTTTTGCCGCCTGCAGCGGCAGTGAGTTCGGGAGCAGGAGCAGATGCCACGGGAGTCGCCGCAACCTTCGCCTCGACGGGCTTCGCGGGTTCGGTCTTTGCAGGTCCAGTGGCTTTTTTCTTCGCAGCCTAGAGCGATGAACATTAGAATTAGCAGCCTAGCGAACCTGTAGAACATGTAGAGGGCATACCAGCTCCTTTTTCCGCTGCTTCTCCTTCTCCTTCTTCTCCCTCTCCTTCTCTGCCTTGGTCTTCACCTTGGGCGCGCCATCGTCCGCGTCCTTGACCTCGTCATCCTTCTTCTCCGCAGCAGGGACAGGAGCCTTCCCCTTCTTCTTGTTGAAGTTTCCGGCAAACACATCGTCCTCGTCGAAGTTGGCCTCCTCCGGTGCCTTGCTCTCTAAGCCTCCAGACGCGCCATCGGCTATTGGGTCCTCGCCCTGTACGAAGTCCTGGTCCTGGTCCCCGCCCTTGTTCTTCTTTTTCTTCCGCCGCTGGATCGCGGCCATGAGGTCGTTTACGGGCGCATCCTCTTCCGGGGTGGCTTCCTCAGCCTTGGCCTCTGTCGCGACCTCTGGAGGCGCAATGGGCTCGCCGAGCTCGGCTTCCCAGTTGTCGTCGGCCTTCTTGTTGCCCTTCTTTTTGGGCGCCATTGCAAACTTGGGGTGTTGTTCCGGAGCAAGGAAGAAGGAGGAGAGTCGAAGTAGTCGTGTGGCACTGGAGGCACCGAGTCTGTTGGAAATTAGGTGCCTGTGGGTGGCGGGGTCGAGTGGGAGTCAGAGACGTGCGCTGCCTGTCGCGGCTGTGAGAATAGAGACCGACTCCACAGTCAAAAGTAGAATGTGGGCACCGGTGAGAAAGGTGCGAGAGAGCCTAGAGGTAGAAGAGAGCGACGAGTGAATGCGCGCTGCTGCAAGCCCACAAAGCGTCGAAATTGACAATCGACAGGTGTGGTGGGGTTGGGTGGCGTCCGTGGCTTTGGGCCCGTCTTGGCGCCATCTCGGTCGGCCGTCTATGCCCTGCCCTAGACGGACTACTGTGTAGCTGCGAGGCTCTCATAGACAATTCACTCATGCCAGCAATCCAAGCGTAAATCGCATCAGATCCACAAGTTGAAGTAGTACCTCAATTATTACTATGGAGTTCACGCGCCCTCCTTCAATCGTTCCTACAACGTAGTCTACCCATTCATTTTTCCAGATAATGCAAACAATAAGGTAAAGAGAGAGAGCGAGCAGGCCTAGACTCGACGCAACAGAGCTAGACCCATGCAAAATCCCCAGGGCTGTCCAATGCGTGCAAAGTGTCAAGTCTCCCAGTACATCCATTCCACAAGTCTGAGGAATTCGAAAATCAGATGCTCTCTCAAAACGCCATGCTCCCCAACATACCCGACAATGAGATAGAAATGAGTGCTTGCTTTCGAGGGCGTAATTAGATAATACTTATATATAGGTACCTTCCCAGTCCAGTGAACAATGAACAAAGTCGCGAACGGAACGCAGAAAGATCGCGGAGGCTATTTTTTTGACAGGCGGCATACATTCGTAAAAGTTTGGTGTCCTTTAGACTACGCCGATTAAACGGGACTGAGCGAACGATACGAGATCGCTACTGCATTTGGCCGACCAGTAGCGACTCAACGGCGCTACCGATGAATTGTTTCTTCAATGTGAGATCCATTCCAAACCTGTCAGACTAGTTAGTTTGGGCAATCGAGTATGCAACGTGCAGTAGACCTACCTCTTCTCCAACTCGACCTTGACAGCCTTCTTTGTGATATTCATCAGGTCGCTAGTCGCTAGGATGTCTCTTATCTCAGCCAACAGAGCATCGTCACTCGGCAAATTAAGGCTCGCCATCTCCATGTTGTCGTAGCTTCCATATCCACTCGGCGCGAGACTCATACGAGAATTGTTCCCGTATCGGGGCAGGTCGAGATGTGACATTGGTCGCGATGGTGGTATGCCTCCGTATTCAGAACCAGCAACCGAGGCGCCTCCCATGAATCGCTTTGTGCCATACGAAATGCCCGAGATCTCCGATCGGTCATCCCGCATCGTGTGTTGCTCCCACATCTCGGCCTGATATTCGTCCCACTTCTTCTTGGGAATGCTGGCAGGGTCGAACTTGGCTTCGTCTGAGATGACAATCTTTTGACCCTTCTCACCAGTAACGATACGCGTGTTACCCCAAGAGAAATCGTCCATGTGCCAGAAAGAGTATAGAGGAAGACCAAAAGCAAAAACGGGAGTTGCTAGGATGTAGATAATCATCCACCCGATCATTTCCCATTTACGGCGAAGGACGAAGATAATGATTTGAAGACCGTAAATTGCTCCAAGGAGAATGAAGGCCGTGAGTGGAATGACGTCCTTTTTGTAAGCCAAGAGATAGATCAGGTAACCAATGTACACGACAATGACAGGCTGCACAACCGTGGAGATCAAATCGAGAAACACAACGAAACGCATGCTAAAGCAGCAGAAGCCACAAAGTTGCTGCAACGGAATAAGTTCGATCAGATTGTGCACCGTAGAGTTGATCCAACGACGGCGCTGTGACATGAAGACCGTCCAACTATCAGGAGCAACAGTCCAGGCGTGAGCTCGGTAGAGGTACTTTGTCTTGTGGGTGGAGTGAAATTTGAGAAGCAGAGTTGTCAGGAATCGATCCTCTCCTAGGTGCAGGAGATTCTTCATGTGCAGAGTGTCGACGCGAATTTCCTGGTAGGCCTCAACCACCTCTTTGCTAACGAACAAGGGTTTTCCAGTCTCGGCAGCTCGGATACGGTACATGGTGAAACAACCGGGAAGACAAGTGACTGATCCAAAGAGACTTTCGAAGGCCTTTGTCAGGTTATGAGAGATGTAGTATTCGTAGACCTGCATCATGGTAATAAACGAGGATTTGGCGTTCGTAAGCGAGGTTTCTCCGCAAATACCAATTAGGCGAGTGTCGTGAATGAAGGCTGCGACAAAACGTGTAGCTGCATCGGGAGCAACAACTGTGTCAGCGTCGATTTGTAAGAGGAATTCGTAGAACGTAGGGTTGACACCAATAATATTGCGAATTTGGTGGTGCATCTCAAGCTCGAGAGGGCTCATTGGAAGATTATAGTGAACACGGTTCAAGAATCTCATCAAAAGAACCTGCGAGTCACGCTTGCCACGATTTCCAGGCCTATAGATGTGTCAGAGATAGTCGCCGTAGATGAGAGGGGGTAGAACTTACTTTGAGACCTCCGAAGGTCTGCCGATTTTTACCACAACTAGGAACGGCACAATATGACCTTGGACTTCGTATAGACCAGAATAGCATTTGCCCATGTTGTGTTGCTTCTGACCTTCGCCCAAACTCTCGAAGCTGAGAGGGTCAGGGTCCGTACTCTCTGGGACGCCTAGAATATCCAGGACGATACGAGGGGTGGGCTTGTCGTTTCCTTGGCCAATAATCATACCATCACAGACAATGACAATAAGTTTACGCTTGTCGTCATACTTCATTCTTGCCGCCGAGTCGATGGCGCGGCGGAGCGACTCTTCGTCTTCGGTATAAGCTGGAACAGTGCAGATAATGAATTTATCTATGTTCTCGGGTAGACTCTTTCTGCTGAATTGAAGGGCAGCGAAGAACTTGAAGGCAATCACACTGACCATGAGAATCGAGATGGCCAGAAGGAAGTATTTGGCGAACAAGCATTTGGTGGAGCTCCTTGTGTCTAGGTCGCCGACGTAGAAGAGGTTATCCAAACACGTCTTCATGTTGTTCTTTTTCGTCTGGTCAATGCCCAGGGCTGACCAGTACTTCCCGACATCGGTACCGGCTTGAACTCTGAAGATTTCTACAACGGAATCGTCCATAAAGTTTGTGCTGACTTGTTCGTTCTTTTCATTATCCGGTGGATACTTGACTTCGCGACCACCAGGGATGTATTGAGTGAGATCGTATACCCGATTATCCATGTATGCAATTGCGTTACCCTTACCGGCCAAAGTTTTTAGATACTGGGGACTATATCCAACACGGCCTTTCATGTAATTGGATTTCATGAATGTTTGCTGCTCGTACCACCAATCCGGACGCGAATCGTTTGTAAACCATCGGAAATCGTGATATTTAGCATTTAAATCGGTAGTGCTGATGACGTTGTTTTGATTTGTGTAATTCGAGGTTCGGTAGTTGAGCTGAACTCCATCATGGACGGTCCCATCAACACCATTACACAAAGCCGAGACTTGAACAGGGAACAGATTGGTTGCATCCACACCCGAGTATTTTTTCAATGATTTTTGGGGAATGATTGACGGGTAATGGTGGGGCATGAAGCTTCCAAGATCATAAACTATGCCTCGAATGGCAACGTAAGAATCTGCGCCGTCTTCGCCATTGAATGAGGTCAATTCTGAGGTGGAATAGACGTGCTGAGTCGGGCAAAGGATTTCGGGAAAACCGACTGTAGGCTGTTAGTTATCAAATAGAAGAGACAAGGTGCATTACTTACTCATAAGGAAAATTAGGAAGCCACAGCTTAGCCAAATAAGTATGTTGATGGCTAACTTTTCACGCCACGCTAACCGCACATCCTTCCGCTTCATCCTTCCTATCCATTTGATGAAGATATCAGGGATGTAAAAAGTGAGCGCATAAACAATGAAGAGCCACCGTTTGCGGCTGCCAGAGACTTGGACCACGTCGACCTCTTGGAGTTCTTTTTCAGGGACCTTCTCGCCCATTGCCTTTGGCATTTCAAGGCCGTGAAACATATCTCCACTTGTGACACCCGAAGGGGCTTCTGACCTGGCGTCCACGTCTTTGCTGCCAAAATAGCTACCACCCTTGTCATCGTGGTAAAAGGCGCCAGGCGATGGAGAGAGCAAGCCGGCCCTGGAATCGCCGAACGATTGAGCACGGTTTGGGTTGAGGAGGTTCTCGTCTGAGACCGACACACCTCGCGGAACGGCAGCAATGTCCATGACGTTGGCAATCTCCAGCCAACACCTTTCGCTGAGAAACACCCCAGTTGTGCCAACACGCACCTCATTTTCTCTCCAAGGCTTGCTGTCCAATACAGCCTCGGCTCTCTCTTTCTCACTCCCAACCACAGTAGCCTCCGTTTCGGCGAGGCCAAGAAACTCAGCAAAGGGCAAGAAAATGCTGAAATCGGCGACACGAAGACGTCTACTGATCTCAGCAATACCTAAAGCCTGGACCTGCGTGCGCACGCATTTGCTGTCAAACTGATTGGCAATTCTTCGGTCATTTGGCTTCAGGCAGATTACGAAATAAGGGTTGGCCTTGCGGAGGGAGTGGTCGATTGTCCGAAGGGAGCTGAGAAATTGGCCTGCGGCGCCCGTCTGTTTACCGCTCGCGCCATCACCTCTCCTTGACCCAGACACAGCACTCTCGGTCTCGCTGACACCATCTTCGTCGAACACATTTACTTGGCGACCGTACCTGCCAGCCTTGTCCGTCTTCCGTTTCGCCATACTAGGCATTCTCATGGGTTTCGAGCTGACTGAGGCTTGCACGATTGCCGTCCTCTCCTTGGGGTGGGTCACTTTTTTCAGGGCGTCCTGGCCGAAGAGCTCCTGCACAAAAGGACTGCGAGCTGACTTGAGCAGGTTCATCATATCGCCCGAAATGAGTTCTGCATTCTCCTCCATGAAATTGTCGACTGAGTAATCCACATCTCCGGCAAAATGCCGGATGGTGAAGGAAGCAGCGGTGTTTGGCGTAGGGAAATTGCTTCCCGGCTGGACAATTGTTAGACTTCCTGGGAGAATAGCGTTATTCTTGCCATCGAATCGTTTGCGGATGGCCTCCAGAAATTGCATGTCGGTTTTTCCACGTCGCATCTGATCGTCAAGAATGCTCAAAAGGCCGTTGCCGGGTTTCAGTAGACCAGTCTTTGCCTCAGAATTGTCGTAATATTCGAGTTGAGGGACGGTGACATCTTCCGCTTCCATCTCCTGGACCTGACGGCCGAAAAAGCTTTGTTGGCAAAAGTTGTAGAGAGACTCGTTGGCGGCGTTGTTGAGGAGTTGGTCTAATCCGGAGCCAGTGCCAGTCGTGGGAGAGAAGCCCGGAAAGTCTACAACTGATACCGTGTTGGAAACCTGGTCAGGAAGCACACATAACCTCGAATTTATCTGCTCCATGATGTAGGCGACTAGGAGAGAATAGAGAGTTCGCGCGAGCTCGTCTGCATTTTCACGGGCACCTTTGGGGTCCAGCATCACCGTAACTCGCTCGCGGTAAAGAGTCTTTGTCTTGTAACGAAGACTCTGCTCTAGATCAGGAATGCTGGTTCCTAGGAAGGCAGCAATCGGGCCCAGAGATTCCTTGTTCTTCACCATGGTCACTGACTCGCCACCCTCATGCGAATAACCGCCGCTTTCCTCGGCGCCCGGCGTTGTAGATTGGCCACTCACGAATTCTAATTGGCCGACATGAAGTATAGTAGCCATGACTTCGCAGATTCCTGCAATATCTTGCTTGGAGAATTCAAGCTTCCTGAGGGCGGTTTTAAAATCATGGAAGCCCTTGGCATCATCGATGCCAACCTTGAGTTGGGTTGGGTGACCAAGATAGCGCCATCGTTTGCTGGCTGTGAGAGAAGCTCGGGTTCCCGGAGCATCGCTTCCTCCTAGATCGAGCCCCAGGTGCTTTCTCTCCGCAGGACTAGTTCCAGACAACAGATAATATAAGATGTGGTAGTTCCGCTCACCGGTCGGGACCGAGGCAATCCTACACCTCTCCAAGCGGTGGGCCAGGAACTGAGCACCTAATAGGGTGGCATGGTGGGAGGTCGAGGTATTGTACTGGAGCTCCAACAGAAGACCAGCCTTGGAGGCAATGGGCGTAGTCAAGGACTTTGTGGTGGTGAATGCATCAAATACGAAGTTGGCAAGCTCAATCTTCTTGGAGAGGGGCGTGGCGGAATAGGAGAGGAAGGCTCTTAGAAGATGACCGCGAATCGTGGTCTTGCCGGCGCCGGACTCGCCCCTAGAAAAGGTCAGTATCCGGCAAGGAGGGTTGGAGTGTTTTAAGCCACTTACAAGAACACGATGGCCTGGTCTTCGGAGCGCTGGCCAAGCCGCATGTAGGCACGCTGGGCGAGGTCCTCAGCGGCCTGATGCGCGCTTCCGTCCTTTCCACCATCGGGCCCGCGGCTGGCATCCGTGTACGTGTTGAGCGAGATGATGGCATGGGATGATAGCTGGGCAGTCGGGAGATGTGCGTGAAACCGCGAAGCCAGATGAGCTGTGATATTTGTGTCGGACTGGTGGTGCTGTGCCAGAGCGGGCAACGACGGCTGGGCATACTGCGGGAGAGCACCCGCGAAAGAGTTGCTGGCCATGGTAGGCGGACGCGTCCCCAGGGGAGCGCTGAGCGAGTGGACACTGCAAGCAAGCGCGGCGGGTCGCCGTGACGGGGAAGGGGATGAGTGAGGATGCTGGGCGTGATGAAGGGCAATTCGGAGTGTTTTGGCGGCGGAATGCTGGAGTCGACACGGGGCAGGGCAGGCAGGCAGGGCAGGGCAGGCGGCCCACGGCGAAACAAAAACACAATCAGCGAGTGTAAGAAAGACGAACAAACGAGGGGAGAGGGATGCAGAGGGCGGTCGACTGGAGAGTCGTCGAGCTGGATGAAGCAATGGAGAGCGTCTGCTCAAAATGATGGGACGGGACGGGCTGCCAGGGTTGCTGCTTGGACAGCACCCTAGCGACCTCGCCTCTCGGGTCTGTGCAGGCACTGAATTCGAATAGGGGCCCCGGAGCGGCCAAAATTAGAATGAATTGAAAAGCTGGCTGTAACTTATTTGCTTCCGAAACGCTCCATTCCAGGGTGGCTTTGCTGACAGAGGAGCAGGAGGCGGCGGCAAGCCTGAGGACCCGCGTCGCCGCGGCCCACCCACCAAGCCGCCGCTCGCAGTGCTGGTGGTGGTGGTGCTACAAGGCACGAATGCCACCACGAAAGGCACCACACGAGCGGGCACCCGACGACAGCAGCATGCACTCGTACTGTACCATTGTATGCGAACCGTCGGGCGGGCAACGGCGCCGCTGCCAGAGCGCCCCAATCGGGCCCTGTGCGTCTAGTCCAGGAGCAGAAGTCCGGGGAAGATGGAGGCACCTGGCGCAATCGGCCTGCAGGCCATGGTGATCGATTGCGGCGACACTACTTGTAGGGACTGGGTGTAGTTGCTTTGGTTGCTTTGGTTGCTTTGGTTGCTGTGGTTGCTGCGGTTGCCGTGGTTGCCGTGGCTGCCCATCAGCGTCGATGCAGCGTTGATCCAGAGACGGAGAGAGCCAGAGACACAGGGCCAGCGCTCAGCTCTGCAGTGCGAGACTGCCTGTGGGCGTCGAGGCGGAGCGCCGGCCATGTGCATGACGCCTGAGGTGGGCGAGAATGCAGTGGCACATCAGATGGGAGCCCTCGCCCGTTCGGGACCGCAGGCCGGCTGCAGTTTCTCGTAAAAGGAGAGGATTATTGGGCCGTCGTCATCGGCCCGCAAACCTGGCTGTCTACGTCGGCAAGCTCGTGCTCGTGCTCCCAGTGCAAGGTACTGCGTGCTGTGTATGTACTCGCATTGATGCCGCAACCCAAAGGGTCATACTGTACCTAGACTGTGCACAGGTTGGCGGAGACACTCCCAATGGGCAATGGCTTCCAGAAGGGAGTGGACAAGCAGACAATTTCGCGGCCAGCTGTCGATCGCCGCCACCGGCCAGGAAAAGCTATCGATACGGGGGCATCTGATGTGTTCCGCTGGAGTGTACTGTGTATGTAAACAAAAAGCAAGGCTAAATATAGGGGGTGGGACCGCCATGTTCCGCCCCCTCCCTCCCCCCAGCTCACGCCACACCAACAAACCAGAACGCGGTGCTCCTGCTCCGTCGCCGCCTCCAAACCCGCCGCCCTACACGCTCAACCAGACGCCGCTCGAACAGCCAGCGTCTGCTCGAGCACATCACGTACCGCGAGCGAGCGTAGGCCGCCCGTGATGCATGCTGCTGCATGGGTGGGCAGACCTCAAGGATGAAACCGGCAGCGGGCTGGGAGTCGCCACCCGCGCACGGCGACGTCCCGAGCCCCCCTAAACAGGAGTACTCCATCATAACCGTCACATACGGTATAGTGCTGCGCCGTGCCAAGGGCACCCCCAGCCCATTCCAATGCTCTCGGGGCTCGCTGCCAAACAACATCATCCTCGCTGTCCCGTCCGTCGCCCAGTGTGCTGCCCTCGTTTTGGTTGTTTTTTTCCTCACTGTCGTTTAGTCGCTTGATTCCGTCCATTCGCTACCCAGCCCTCTTCGCGGCCAGTCCTGTCGTCGCGGTGCAAAGGGGCTCGTTGTGCTTCCTCCCGACCCTCAATCACCGTCTACCACCCATCCTCTCGGCTCGAGCACGCCTGCTCCCACCGCACCTATACTCGAGAGCAGTCCCGTCTTGCCTACATCCACCACAACCGCCTCCTTCCTTGCGGGGGCTCCAGGCCTCAGCCCGCCGCCGCCATGAGTTTCGTCAACAACTCGCGCATGTCCGTCTACTCGACAACCTCAAACGGGGGCCCGCGTCCTGGCAATTCGTCCGCCCAGATCTCCACCACGACTCTCCTCAATGTGCTCAACAGCTCCCACGAACGGGGCCGGGCCTACAACCTCGAGTCCAGCACCAGTATCGTCGTCAACACATGGGTCAACTCAAGGAGCGTCATCAACGACCGCATCGGTGGCACTGTGGACATGGAGCTGGGCCGAAAGGCCTGGGAGCATGCCCGCCGCCGAGCCGAGGACGGCTGCATCGTGCTCGGGTGAGTAGCAGCTTGTTTACACGTCACACAGTGCGCCAAAGGCTAACAAATCCAGGTCCATGCACGAGTCGACGCCCTCATTGCTGTCCCCCTTCGTTTCAGCCCTGCCGCTATCAATTCCAGCCAGCTTCTATGTCGCCCTCGAGGCACTCAAGGCCTTTACACATTGCGTGACGCCGCAGAACCCCTCGTACCCTCGTCATACAGCCTTGGCCGCCGTATTCACAATCAACCTCCAGGGCAGTCTGGTTGGAGCTGAGATCCAGCTGTCTACTTCCGGAATCGACACCAGACAGGGATTGCTCGATGTTCCCGTCCGCTCCGGCTTCCGTGCTTTCGACGTCTTTTACTACCTCAACTCCACCTCCGCCAGCAGAGAAGAGAGGGACTGGCTGAACCTGAACCACCCGTCCGAGTACTCGCTCCTCAATAAATCTGGGACCTACGATCCTCCTGATTATCTGCCTGATGCGGATGACGCCGCCGCCGCCGAGGACTTCCGGGCTAACCTCAAGGCTATTGGGATCAAGGGAGCAAAACTTACAAACGTCATCAGCTGCCTAGCAGCGTTGCTGAAATTGGGAGATACGCTTGGATTCTTTGTTGATGAAGACACCGTAAGCAAGATTTGTGAAGAATGTGGCCTCCTGCTGGATCTGGACCCCGAGATACTCCGACAGAAATGCAGTGCCACGGAGCGCGAAACCCTCATTGGTGGAATTTACGAGGCCATTGTTGATTATGTTGTCGCCGCTGCAAACGAAACTATCAGGGCGGATATACGTAGTGGCAGAAACGTCTTTTCATCCAACAGTAGTGATGCTGGCCAGCCTGGAATCATGACGCCCCCTTCAGACGACGATCTCACAGACATTTGCAACATTACTGTGGTTGAAATCCCAAACAAAGCACTCGGCAAGGCCATTGCCCTTCGTACCGTCTTTGACGACACTGATGGAATCAACCAGGAGATGCAGGAAGACGGGGTCCAGGTCAATGCCGCAGGCACATCTGTGCTCGAAGGCATGAGAGATGCTGTTCAAAACTGCGAAGCCGATCTCGACAAAGACAGCGCTGCGTATGCTCAGCGTCTACGTGATTTCGAAAAGCGTGAGGTCACCTTGGAAAAGGTTGCACTAGATATTCCGGAGGAAGACAACTTTGTGAAAGCAATTTTATTCCCCGTTCAAGGCCAAGGAATCGTCCTTGGAAGTCATGGTCGGTTCGATCTTTCCACCACTATCGCCACAAGTAGAGTCTGGTTTCATCTTGCAATTCATCCGAATGACTCCTCTGTTGCATCCCTCAAAGATCCCTCAACCACGGTATGGCAAGCGGGAGCTGTATCTAGACAACTGAGAGAGTGGAGGCTGCCCGAATGGGCGAATCGACGAAACAAATCGTTGGACTTCACTGCCGACTTCGACCACCACGAGTTTTACGACCGTTATCACCTTTTGGGGTGCATGGAAGGCAAGGACGGCATCCAAAACTGGATTCTCGAACGCGGCTGGAGCAATGGGGAAGTCGTTGTGGGCCACCAGAGAATATGGATCCGGGAAGGTGCGTGGTGGGAAGCAGAATCTCAGCTTGATCTCAAGGGGCAAGAGGTGGAGTCTGCCAACATGTTGGGTAACATGGTCGGAGCTGGAGGCCTCGAGAGTGGTTACTCTACACAAAGCCCAGGCATGGGGAGTGGCTTCTTCCCTCCCATTGCTGATCTCACACCACAAGGCAGTCAATCCCACGTTCTACAGCGCCAACACAGTTCAGCGACCATGGGTGCTCAGAGTGCCCTAGGGGCTAGATCCATTGCCCCCACCGCGGCACCAACCATTCACAATCGCCCTGGAGATTATGGTCTCGGAGGCAAGGGTGACGATAACAAGGGCGTAACATATTACGACGCAGAATCTGGCGGGAATATGGTTGTTACAGAAGCACCTATTACTGCGACGAGAAGAATTTGGGTTGCATTTGTCTGGGCCTTGACCTTTTGGATCCCCTCTCCCATTCTCAGCTTCGTTGGCCGCATGAAGCGACCAGATGTGCGGATGGCGTGGAGAGAGAAGGTCGTCTTGGTCATGATGATCTTCTTCATAAACGCTGTCATCATCTTCTACATCGTCTTTTTCGGCAAGCTTCTGTGCCCGAATAAGGACAAAGTTTGGAATGCGAATGAGGTAGGGTACCATCAAGGTGACAATGATTTCTACGTCAGCCATCGCGGCGTCGTCTACGACCTCTCCAAGTTTTGGAAGATACAACACAGTGACACTGCGATCAAAGTCACTAGCGATCTGATGAGACCCTTTGCCGGCACGAACGTGGACGACTATATCGTTCCTCCCCTTAGCCTCGCCTGTCCTGTCTTGGTACAAGACACTCGAATGCAAATGCAATTCAACAACACTATCACCGATTCAAACGCTCAGCACTTGTCAGGCGTCAGTTCGCGACAACCTACGAGCGCACTTGCTGAAGAAAGGTGGTACCCTGATGTCTTCTTGCCAGCGATGGCCGAATACAGGAAAGGAGATCTTGTTTGGAAAAAGAGTACAATCAAGGACGAGGGCGAGAATCTTCAACACATGTGGTTTACTATGGGCGACAATGTGTATGATTTGACCAATTACTTCTACACGATCGACCGAATGGATAATAGGGCCCCGTACACCTTCCTAGACCCCGACCTGAAAGATATTGTTACCAAAAATGCCGGCGGTGACATCACGGAGGACTTCAACAACAAATTGAACTCAACGGCCCGCGATCTCAACCTCTTGTGTCTCAATAACGTATTCTACATTGGAAAGACGGACTTTCGCCAGACAGCTAGGTGCCGAGTCAATGACTACGTCCTTCTTGCTTTCACCGTCATCATATGTATCGTCATTGGTGTCAAATTCTTGGCTGCCCTTCAACTTGGATCAAAGAGGCGCCCAGCGAACCAGGACAAATTCGTCATCTGCCAAGTGCCTGCGTACACAGAGGGTGAGGATCAACTCCGAAAGGGCTTAGATTCTTTGACGGCTCTAGCCTACGACAACAAACGCAAGCTTATCTGCGTTGTCTGCGATGGTATGATTGTTGGTGGTGGCAACGATAGACCCACACCGAAAATTGTATTGGACATCCTCGGTGTTGATCCCAAAGTCGACCCTCCTGCACTACCATTTAAGTCGGTTGGTCAAGGTAGCGAACAGCTCAACTACGGTAAAATCTACTCCGGTCTCTATGAATTCGAAGGCAATGTCGTTCCTTATATCGTCGTTGTCAAGATGGGCAAAGAGTCGGAGCAGAGCAAGTCCAAACCTGGCAATCGTGGTAAACGAGACTCTCAAATTCTACTCATGAGCTTCCTCAACCGTGTCCACCATCGCTCAGCTATGAATCCCCTCGAATTGGAAATGTTTCATCAAATCAATAACATTATTGGTGTGGATCCTGAATTATACGAGTACATTCTCATGGTGGACGCCGATACTTCGGTCAGGCCCGATTCTCTCAATCGCTTGGTTGCAAGCTGCGCCAATGACTCCAAAATTGCAGGCATTTGCGGCGAAACCAGTTTAGAAAACGAAGAGAGGTCATGGTGGACGATGATTCAGGTCTATGAATACTACATCTCCCATCACTTATCCAAGGCTTTCGAAAGTTTGTTTGGCAGTGTCACTTGTTTGCCCGGATGGTAAGTTCTTTCCTAAAGTTGATGACGGGCCATTCACTAATTTATATAGTTTCTGCATGTACCGTTTGCGGACAGCAGACAAGGGCAAGCCTCTTATTATCTCCGACAAAGTCATTAAGGAGTACGCCGACTCCAATGTGGATACACTGCACAAAAAGAACCTGCTATCCCTTGGTGAAGATCGGTACCTGACTACTTTGATGACGAAACACTTCCCAAGCATGTCATACAAATTTGTTCCCGATGCATACGCTCTCACGGCTGCACCAGAGACATGGAGTATTCTACTCTCCCAGAGACGTCGTTGGATCAACTCTACCATTCATAATTTAGGCGAACTAATGTTCATCAAGGATATGTGCGGTTTCTGCTGCTTCAGTATGCGTTTTGTCGTCATGGTCGACCTCTTCGGAACCATCATCCTCCCGGCGACTTGCGGTTACCTTGCCTATCTCATTTACCTGGTCGCATCCCACAAAGGCCAGTTCCCCTTGATCTCCATCATCATGCTTGCTGCAGTATATGGCCTCCAGGCTATTATCTTCATCATCAAGCGCCAATGGCAGCACATTGGATGGATGATCATCTACATCCTTGCGTTCCCGATCTTCTCCTTCATTCTACCTATCTACTCGTTCTGGAAGCAAGATGATTTCTCGTGGGGCAACACACGTGTTGTCATCGGAGAAAAGGGCGTCAAGAAGCAAGTAGTCACAACTGATGACGAAGGCTTTGATCCTAGGAGTATTCCCCTGCAAAGATGGGACGAATATGCGCTTGCGAACAGTCTTCCTGGACGTCGGGGTCTCGCTGGCCAATCGGAGAAGGGAGGGCATAGTGCTTACGACGACGACGGTTACGAAATGAACGATATGCAATCTGTCTACTCCTCGGTCAAGCCAGCATCAACCATCATGTCCAACATGCACCACATCTCCCATATGCCACCCCAGTCACAGTCACCAGGACCATATCAAGGAATGCAACCACGACAATCGACATACTCGAATCTCTCTCGGTACCAGGACAACCCCCAGGGTGATGGCCGTCTCATGTCGATGGGCGCAGTAAGCGACCATTACAACGCCTCGCCCTATGGCAATCGACCGAGTATGGGTGGATTCCAGAGCTCGGACAATCTGATGGCTTCGACACCGCCAATTCGCGGACGCAGCCCTCTCGGTTTCGCTACTTCACGGCCAGGCAGCACTGTCAACTTCCAGAACATGATGAATGGCCCCAGCGATGCCGTCATCACCGAGACTGTTCAAGCATGTCTGAGAGAAGCCGATCTGGATCGGGTGACGAAGAAGCAGCTCGTAGCTCTCGCCGAGCAACGATTGCAGACGCAGCTTACAGGCGAACGGAGGATCTTCCTCAACCAACAGATCGATCTCGAACTCGCGAATATGCTCTAAAGAAGGGCGTTTATTGTTTTGCATTAGCGGTGTTGTATATTTCATGTCCTCCACGACGGAATCATATGGGGTAAAATATTTCGTCTATTGACGAGGGTCATTGTCGTTCCTTTATACTAAGATTTGAGCTGGGCTGGCGTCGTTGCTTTTTCTGGAGAAAATGCATGTTTGATTTGGATGTCGTTGCACACGTTTCGTTTAGTTCTTTTTTTCAGAGTAATGATAATAGGGGGGACATATGCTCTATATATAGCCTAATATAAGATTACCACTGCATCTTAAAACTCACTCTAATGTGATATATGCGATGTTGGTGAGCCACGAACGTGACGATGAATGATGTTGGGCACGTGCACATACCTAGCTAGCTAGCACCGCGGCGGTGCTACGCGGCCCAAAGCTCCGCCATCGCCGACGACAGTCGCAACGAAACCATCAATCAGTCCATACTTCTCTCCCCTCCCCACCATGGCTCCACGCCGCATCGAGCAAGATGAAATCGACAAGTACTGGGAGATCTTCAGCACGTTGTCCGGTGGGGGAACGCACCTGGACGGCGCGCAGGCAGCCCCCGTTCTCAAAAACAGCCACCTCTCCGACGATAAGCTCGAGCGCGTCTGGGACCTCGCGGACGTGGATAATGATGGGAAGCTCGACTTTGAGGAGTTTTGTGTTGCGATGAGACTTATTTTCGATTTGATTAATGGGGTATGTCGCGGTTCAGATGCACTCTACGGGCTGGTCCCGACCTGTCGACGAAACGGCCTGGACCGCAACGTTGCGATACGGTAGTCTATAAATGTATGCAGGTTCGCTAATTCACCATGTTGTATTCAGGAGTCCTCCGACGTCCCCGCCACACTCCCCGACTGGCTCGTCCCCGAATCCAAAGCCCACCTCGTACAAGCTACGCGCGCACTCACAGGCTCCCAGCCCGCGTTCGAGCACATCGACGATGACGACGACACCCCCGGGCTCCGCGACGGCTTCGACTGGTATATGTCGCCGTCCGACAAATCCAAGTATGAGGAGATCTACACCGCGAACCGGGACTCGCACGGCAACATCTCGTTCGATGCGTTAGACGGCTTGTTTTCGAGCCTCGATAATGTGCCTGATAGTGATGTTCGATTTGCGTGGAACTTGGTGAATCCCAAGGCCAGGGAGAGCGTGGGCAAGGACGCTTGTCTCGCGTTTCTACACGTGCTAAACCAGCGGAGCGAGGGCTTCAGAGTTCCCCGGAGTGTCCCCCCGAGTCTAAGGTCAAGCTTCGAAAAAGCACATATCGACTACGACGTCGAGCGGACGGGGAATCGGTGGGCAGAGCGCGGCGATGACAATACAGCTACGGGCAAGAAGAACAAGTTCGGCGATGCATATCTCACGCGTCTGGGCGTCGGCGACCGTGCTGCAAACTATGGCGCTAGAGCCAAGGGCACAGATTTCGGGGGCCGCACAACCGAGGACTGGGAGGAGGTCCGGCTAAAGAAACAGCTCAAGGAGCTCGAGGAGAAGACAGAACGCATGGAGAAGGATGCTGAGTCCCGGCGGCATGGGCGGAGGGGTGATAGTAAGCCTGCGCTCATTAAGCGCGAGCTGGAAATGCTACTCGATTATAAGAGGGGTGTCTTGAGGGATATGGATTCTGGTGAGGGAGGGGCGGTGAAGGGGCTAGGGGGCATTAGAGAGGATGTTGATACGGTTAAAGAACAGGTTGAGGGGTTGCAGGGCCATTTGGAGAGGAGGCAGGAGGTTCTAGCGGACTTGAGGAGGCATATTGATGATGAAAAGGCGAGGTAGGGGGAAGGGAGTCGGTATTACTTTGGAGCGTATGTATAAAATAGACAGCTCATCAAGATTGGCGAAACTTCAGCCGATTGTATCTTTCAGGTACATGATGTAATGTGCTTACTACTTTCCTAGAACATCAGTGGGGTAGGTGGAAAGGCTTGTACATCCATTGCAGTGTACAGTGCAAATTGTTCTACATTTGGCCATATTTTTTCTTCTCTAGAATCAAGAAGCGGACCACATTCTCTCGAGGACGGCAAGGCTTGCAGGTATATGCGGCACAGTATCGAGGCTCAAGACATCGCTTTGCAGTGTTCGAACGTGCGGACAGGGTACACATGGTAACTTACGGGCTTCAACCAACTCGGGTGCACGATTTCAAACTCCTTGACCCTATTCCAAAACGGAATGTGTGGATTGTGAGACTCGGTCTGCGTGGTTGGCATGCAAGAAGTAGGTCTTGGGCAGACTGTGAAGGAAGTCTCGTTACCTTGGGTGAATACATGTCACCGATCAGATAGAAACAAATTGTACATAAACCGGAAACGAATCAACGTTGAAGAAATTCAGCTAGAGCATATAAGAGATATAACGGCAAAGACAGACCAAAATAAGACAACTCAGAGGTAAAATAATAAAAACCACGGCTGAGGCATGCCCCCCTTCCATCCTTTACCATACAACACACCCCTTCAGCTTTGCGAATCATCGACCAATCCCATCCCTCCTCCTCATCCTCCAGGAAGCTTAGCTCTGGTTGCATTCGATTAAGGTGTCTACGTATGCTCAACAACGATCTAAGAAGCCAGTCTTATTTTGCACCATGGCAGTACCAGTCCAGCCTTCGATTTCAATCCGGCTATTTCCTCTAACCCTCCAGGGTGGTAGCTAGCATTAAAAGACACCAAGTTTATAAATACTAGTCGTATTACCTATAACTCTTCTGTTTGGCGAATTTCTCAACCCCACAGCAATGCAGGTTACCGAGCTATGGATATTGTCACCCAGGAGATGATTTTTCGCTGTCTGCCTGCCTTGTAGCCTAGATCTCGCAATAAGACAAAAATATTTCTCTTTCCCTGCGCTATTCTTTTGTATCTACTAGGAAGTAGTGTTAGCAATGTTGTGGCCCCTGCAATACGCCAGTGTATGCGACACCATGCTGTACAAAGGTCTCAAATTTGCACCAGAGTACAATCCCATATTTCTGTTCCTGCAAAACACCAATCCCTCATCATTCCCATCTCCATTTTCGCTCCTAAAGGACGTTCACACAAGCTTCTCTCCCATTGACAGTGCGTTGCCGGCTCCTTCCATCCCCGCGTTTCAAAATCCTTCATGCGGGGAATTTTCGTCAATGCGAACGACAACCTTTGGTCCTACTGCTTATAACGAACACACATAGGCTAAATATACTTCCAGGCGTACTCGAAGGATGATTTGAGTGTTGCCTGACTGCATAAATCGGGTTGTCTAATGCATGTACAGATTGCATGTCGAGGACCGAACATATTTATTATTCCACTGCCTTGTGCCCACTTGGCTAGAGGCTTTCGCATTTCAGTGCCGTTGATCTTGGTTCCTTTTCTCTCATTCAGTCCTCATACCCTATCTTTTCTATTCTTACTTCTCCATGACGCTTCTTTCGCGCCTGGTGAGCTTGGGTCTCACTGGCCTGCTTTTGACGACTCGGAGCGCGGCGAAGATTTTGTACGCGGGTGTGAATTCTGGTACGTAGAATATAGGGAAATATGAGGAGCAGACGTTGATTGACCGGCGTATAGCTGGTGGCGAATTTGCTCAGCAGAACCTCCCGGGCGCTTTTGGGGTGGATTACCAATTCATCAATCAGAGTGCAATTGATTTCTTTCTCGATCAAGGCGTCAATACAATTCGGGTGACGTTTCTAATGGTAAGCAGCTTCCATCTTCTCCCCCTTTTCCTCCCGAATTAACACATGTCTACTAGGAACGGATGTGTCCCCTCGAAACTGGTCTAGGAAGTACTTTCAACGAGTCCTATTTTTCAGAATTTGAAAAAGCCGTAAACTACATCACGATGCGCGGCGGGTACGCCGTCCTCGATGCTCATAATTACATGCGTATGAACTCCAACCTTTACCCATAAGCTATCCATGCCCTTATACTCTACCAACAGGCTACAACGATCCCTCAATGCAACCCTCATCCGGCTCCATCATCGGCAACTCGTCCGACCCAAAAGCGTCCACTACCGCCCAGCTCGCCAGCTTCTGGACCGAACTCTCCACACGCTTCGTCCAGAACCCAAACGTAATCTTCGGCCTCATGAACGAACCGCACGACATGCCCACCGAACTCATACTCACCAACGACCAAGCCATGATCGATGCAATCCGAAAAGCAGGAGCCCAGCAACTCATTCTCGTGCCCGGAAATGGCTTCACAGGAGCCCAGCGCTGGCTGAACTCGACCTGCGCAGGCTGCAAGCCGAATGCAGAAGTCCTGACCGCGATCCAAGATCCTCGAAACAATTTCGCCTTCGACATGCATCTCTACTTCGACAACGACACCTCGGGCACCCACGAGGAATGCACGCTCGCCGCCCCGGCAAACCTCATCCCAGTCACCGACTGGCTCTCCGAGCACAACTACACGGCCTTCCTCTCCGAGTTCGGCGCCGGTTCGAATCCGACCTGCTTCCAGACGTTGAACAACACGCTGCTGTGGATGGAAGAACATGCGCAGTTTATTGGGTGGACGTACTGGGCTGCGGGGCCACTGTGGGGTGACTACTTTCTGAGCGTCGAGCCTGGGGTCGGGCCCGGGGCAAATTCTACGTGGCCGATGGTGCTGGAGCCGCATGTCAAGACGTATGCTCCGATGCAGAGGTGTGGGGTTAGCGAGGCGCGGGTGGATGGGAGTGTGGATGGGTTGTTGAGGGTTTTGGAGGGGTGTTTGGGGTTGAAGTTACCGGGATGAGAGGGTGGTCAAGGGGAGGACTTTGGAGGCCTTGGGTGGAAATTTGTCGATTTCTATGGGAACTGTGAAGTTCTTAGATGGGGGGGAGGGGGGGGGGTGTCTGTTTACGGAAGCAGATGCTGTTCGATCGAGCTAGGGTCAGCATTCTCAATGAGGGAGCCAAGTTAGGGACTATCGTAGCATTTTAAATCTTATTACAGTGCGATCACTAATACTATCTCTTTGAATGTTGGAGATAATGGTCTAAGCACATGCTGGCTACCCAATAGATGCACAGTAGGGGAAGCTTGATCCCACGCTATATCTGGTGCTGTTTCTTAGTAACAAGATCTGAAAGCCACTGATATGGTATGTCCTATAATTCACGTGTTATACTGTATTGTCTAATTTAAGCCTCATCACTTTGAACTACATAAAATCACTCAAGCCACTTCCGACACCCATCCTCAGGCTCGGAAAACTATTCGGGTGATATGTTTCTGGCGTAGCAGAAGACCTTTCCCGTCAAATTGTTAAAATAGCGGCAGATGGTTGCCAGAAATACGAGTGTGTATCAATACAAGCCATGATATTCGAAATTTTTGAGGAAAAGTTCATTGGGAAGAACGAGTAAAGACGCCGTGTGCTGTTGTAGAGCGCGATCTCAAACATTGGATACAAGAAAAGATAGACTCAATTAGACTAAGGAGAAGGGAGGCGTAGAGGATACATTTTCTCATCTCTGTTTGTTATTTTGCGGCTTTTGAAGTTTTTCGACTCAAGACCTGCTAGTGCTTTTTGGAAAGGTTGCCTTCTTGTGATGGCCAACGGATACTGAGCTGTCACAAGAACCGAAGCCCAAGGACCCGGCTTAACTCACATCGAGTAAAGCAGAGATTCAGCGCCAAATTTTACTGTTTGTGGTTGCTCGGCTTCATTCCCGACCTAACCATTTTCTATAATATGCTTAACAACGATAAATCGCATAGGAAATGCTGTTAGCAACAAGAAATCCAACTTCAATACGCAAAACGACCAAATCAAATACTATCAACGTTGGGAGGCTCTATTACGCCAGCACTACGAACCTCAACTTCCTCGAGCGCTATGACTGAAGAACTATCCGGTGTTGTAGGATCCTGAGTCTTGCCACCTGTCGCACCCGATACCTCCGAACTTGTCGACGAACCCACGGTTCCATCTTCGAAACTTTGATCGTCGCCTCCATGGCGCGGATGACCTGGGTGTAGTAACTCGTGCGCAAAATATGGAATAGGATTAACGACATCCTCATCATCAGCATCATCAGCATCGTACAAGAGATCCTCGGGAAAGCTGATGAACATGCCCGTCTCGCCCAGCTCAACCGGCTCAAGATCCAAGTCACTTTCCTCCCGCGACGTAGCAAGTATATCCCAGTCCACAACATCAAACTCGACGCGAGTGAATCCTTGGAACCATTCGTCGGAAAGCGAGAAGACCTCCTCGCGATCCCATACCCGCCGAAATAGGAGCATTTCCAGCGACATCTCTTCGCGTATTGTCTTGAATATGCTCCTCCATTTCCCGTTCCGGAGTTTGAAGTCCGCAAACTCCAAAGACTCCAGGGTGTGCCGGTGCAGAAGGAGAAAATTCGTGAGTTCGTTCTCGCGGCAGTTGAACCCGCACATTCGAATCGACTTCAAGTTTGTGATGGCAGTATCTCCTAAGAGCTTATTTAGAGGTGTTCGATACCATATCTCATTCGCAAAGTATATGGAGAGGCGCTGGAGCTGAGGCATAGCGGTGACGAATCGCGCGATGGTGCCGCGGGAGAGAGATTCGTGGATTTCGGCGTCGACGGTTGTGTCGTTGAGGAAGTCGAGTTTGAGGCATGTGAGATTGTGCATGCTCACGGAATGGAAGTTTCGGAGCTGGGGACCAGCCAGAGCAAGCGCACCGGGCCTATTGGTGTATATGCGGAGCCTCGATAGCTGTACGTTGGAGCAGAAAAGGGCACTCCGAACGGTGTCTATGATTCTCATCTCATCCTGGCAGTCTCGGGATCTCTCAGAGCACTTGAGAGATAAAAGTATTGACTTGAGGCTGGATTCGAAGTTTTTGAACGCCTTGGACAGCATCCGCATCCCTTCGCCCTGCTTATCCAATTGCGGGTCGAAGTCGATGGCACTGACCCGTAGAGTGTGAACATGGCGTACATACTGAGGATTCTGGGAGACAGCGATAAGATCCAGTAAGCTACTTCGAGATAGCGACACCCATCTGATTTGAAAGAAGGTCTCTCCGAATAGGTTGGCGGCAGCATGACGGAAGGATTTGCAGACGAGACGAATCGATCGTAAGTTGATAAGTAGTTTGTCCTTGGTCCTTGCCTTTGGGTGGGTAAGTCTGGGTCCTCGGTCTGGAGGATCTGGTGGGTCTTCCCAGAGTTGCTCGATGATCATGGAGAGGAGTTCTAATGGGAGATCATCCATAGCAAGTCCGAAGCCAGCCGAATGGAGAGTTTCTGGTGTTGGAAACAGGGCGGAGACGAGGTATCAGACCGAGAAGAGATAAGAGAGCTAGGTTCTTCGTTTGAACCTCGCAGGTGTGGCTGCCTTTTCATGCTGCCTTTTCATAATCCTCTACCCCAGCGACTGGGTTTCGGACCCGAAAGGAAAAAGCATCCTGTCGGGCTTTCTAAGTACTTACATGTATCTCCGAATGGATTTATAATTCCTCCATAGCTTTGAAAGAGATTGAGGCGCGTTCGTCCTACGTTTGCCCCAAAGGAGCAGTCTAAAGTGAGATCCCTCAAAGTACATTCCAAGTACGGCTAGCGCGGTGACCACGTGATCGTGTCTCGGCACGCGACGTGGGCGTCGCTGACCGAATGTCAGCATGTACAACAAAAGGTACAAAACATCAATAGGCAGGATGGCGGCTCTGGTGGATTGGATTCTATATGTTGAATGAAACATTTTCATTTAGTCATTGTTTGTCTCCTATCAATCCTTCCTCTAGCAGGTAATGATATCTTCTATCCGAATCTCATCATTGCCCAGGCGTCGTTGTGATCACTCGAGACAATGCGCAGAGAGTTCTAACGATGAGGGTTTCTTGTCTACGACCGGTCGAAAAGTGGGAAGCGAATGTACCCCGCGCACTTTGTGAAGATCTTTCTCGCCCTATTTCAGCCACTCGAGGAATACTCGTCTGTTCCGTTGCGCCCCTGTATATAAGATTCTCCTGACTTTTTTCTCATCACCTCAATGTGTCGAGGGAGGTCGCATTCTACGCATTCCTCGCATTCCTCGCATACATCGTTCAGCAGGGCTAGGAACAGCCTTTGATCTTATACTTCGTACAAGCAATTCGGGACCACTAAACTAGCAGTAAGGATACTAGGGGTCGATGAAAATCGGGTCGAATTAGTTGACAAGTTTTGAAAGGTGATGTGCATATCCTAGCAGTCAGACTCAGCAACCTGTAAGTTTCAAAGCATTCTATTCACAAAACTTGATCAGGGACACGGAACATCCTGCTGTATCTCCATGCCCAGCACTTCTTGTTAGGTGCTACATATATTCCTCCATCCTCCTCTTACCACCCCGCACTCTTTTATCGGCAATTTTCGGTTTCTCTTTGGAAAACCCCCTACTTCTGAAGCCTGACATCAATAGCAGACTGCGGAAAAGGCTGGTGCTACTACTACGACAGGAGTGCCGCGAATCATCTGGGTTGCATTGACGTGAGCTTGACAAGTGTTGGTGGTGTTTAAAGTTCCTCCTGAATTTGTCTCTTTACTCCCCAATCAACGAACAGAACTGTTTGATGCGTCCTCTGCCACTTATTGTACATGCAGGCGGACCCTACTTTGACGACGCTATCCGGTGCGCCACAGGCATCTCCTCTGATTCTACCACCCGGACTACGCCCGCCGGCTGCTCTTATTCCAAAACTGCTTCCAATCCAACATCTACCGGAACTGTGACGCTGGCTGTGAGCATGAACGCTGCTGCTGATAACAAGGCCGATGGGATATGGGGAATGGGAATGGTGACCATGGCTGGGTTTGCGGGGATGTTAGCTTTATAGTGAAAAGATCGATGCGGAGAGAAACACGATGTGGGATATAGCGAGGGAGGGAGGCGTGGAATTGGGGGGGAAACAAGGAATCTATAGATAGGGAAAGGAGGCGATATGAGAGGAGTGGGGTCAAGACCAGGCACATGATCGCAGATTCCGCCGCCAAATAACAAAGACAGACAAAAAGTCTCTGGAACAGTAGGAAAGCTACCTGGATGCATTCTTCAGCAAGCGGAGAGAATTTCTGCAGTTGTACAAGCACGTGACAAGGTACAACAGGGAGGCACTCGCTCGCTCACCGAAACGCACCTTCCACAAGCGCCGACCCCGACCCACTTAGGCTCTACGCCAAAACTGCGCTCAACATCCCATCTACACCGCCATTATGCAGACATTTCCACATCCTATCGCGACGTGGGCCCCTGCATTCTTAGACCTTCAACAATTACCCCCACCCCAAACCATTTCTTGCATCAATCACCTCTCATTTATTCCCCTGGCTCTCCACCAGCGCCCGGAACAGACTGCCTTCCGTCTGCATCAGCGTGCCGGGAACGCCAATCTCGGCGATCCGTCCCGTATCCATGACCACGACGCGGTCAAAGTCTAGAATCGTGTCGAGCCGGTGAGCGATGGCTATGATGGTGCGGTCTGCGAAGGCGGTACGGAGGATGCGTTGCATCAGGGCGTCAGTATTGGCGTCAACACTTGTAGTACCATTAGCTCCAATAATTTCATTTGCTGAATAGGGAGAAGTGAGCAAAGGAGCTTACCTGCTCGTAGCCTCATCCAACACGACGATCTTACCGTCCATTAGGATCGCCCTTGCCAGACAGAACAACTGCCTCTCGCCCTGACTGAGCAATCCCTCCACGTTATCCAGTCTCGAATCCAGCACCGACTTTGTATTCTCTGCGGTAGAACTTAGTTTCTCCCATAGCTGGACTTGCTCCAACGCAGCCTTCATCTGGGCGTCGGAAACCGAAGGCATTTTCGCTTCTGGGATCCACGGCGCGAGATTGTGCCGCACTGTACCTCGAAGGAAAAATGCCTCTTGAGGCAAGGCAATGATCTTAGACCTCAGGACTGAGAGGGAAACGTTCGTATTAGGGATATTATCGATGAGAATTTCCCCATCCTGTTGGTGAAGGAGACCGAAGAGTGTAGCGACTAGACTAGATTTGCCGCTGCCAGTTCGTCCGCAGAGCCCGATTTTCTCACCCGCTTTGATTTTCAGGTCGATACCATTTAGAACTGGCTTTCCGTTGTCAGTGTAGCTCGCCGACAGACTCTTGAAGGCTACCGAGCCTGCAATTGGCCAAGAGCTTGGAGGGTCTGGTTTCGCAGTATCCTCCGTTTCCGACGGCACGAGTTTCGGGTCAGAGAACTGCCGTATTCTAGTCACGGCACTTAGAGACGTCTCGAGGTCTGTCCAAGCCATGATGATGACACGAAAATTCCAGCCCAGATCCATCTACACCCGTTAGTTTTGTGCAAAACCTAATACGTTGGAGCAACGGTACTCACAGCTGCTACCAGACCCAAGCCTAGATAACCGGGGTCGACTTTTGATCTCAGAGCTACAGCTAAACCCACTATTACCGTGACAAGACCCGCGACCATGAGTTCCAGGACCAAATTGAGCCAGTTTTGGATTTGAAACAATAGATAGAACGGAACTTGCGACTGATCGAGCTGCTCGTTGTTCCTTTTCCTGTAGGCAGCTGACCATCCAAAGGACCGGATGGTAATGATACCTGCAAGACTCTCTAGAAAGTGTGTGCATAACGGGGCTTTGGCCTCAAGATCCATCAGTCTGACCTGTCGAGACGTTCTGAGGTAAACCCTTTGGATCAGATATCCCACACCGGCCAATAGGGGAATCGTTGCACCCACGGGAGGAGTTGCAACTACTAGAATGGCGATCTGCGATATAATTGTCAGGAGTTCTGGTGAGTTTAGTATTATTTACATCGAAAATGGATAAGCTAATTGACCTGAAGTAACATTGATCCACGCATATTGCAGTTGGTTGTCTACCAAAACGATATCTTGACTGAACCTATTAGTGATGGTCCCGATGTCTGTTGATACCAAATATGAAAATTTGGCCCTATTTCAAGTTAGAAATTGAACCATGCTGAGGTCAGGACATCTTGTTGGCCATTTCACAGGAAAGGCTCGGGTTGAAAACGTACCGCATTAATGCATTCAATTGAGCAGCATGAAGGGCCAAACTTGCCCTGGGAGTGAAGTATAACGCAAAGTGCCTATAACTTCAGTGAGCACCTTTACCCATGATGGCGATTTGGTACCCACATTAACCACAGGAAATACAGGAGTATGTTGATGGCCGTGATGATAATGAACAGATACAAGTTTCGTATCGATGCAGATCTGGTAGAATTGTCCGACTGTGCCCACCATTTGAGCCACAGAACTGTACAGATATTAGCGCAGTGCAGATGATACAAAATACAAGTAGCGAAGGTGCATGTTGGAGGACTCACATTGAATGGTGGTGGCAACCGTGGCAAAACACATTAGACCAAAATAGAGGAGACAGTGAAATGTGCCTACCGACTTCATGAAGAAGTATAGGCTTTTCCTGTCTCCAGCACGTCGAGCTTCATCTTCCTCTTCATCTTCTTCTACGAGGTCGACTTTTGATATGGGCGATATGACCTCGTCTGATGTTTCAGAGCTAATTTCATCTATTGAGTCGCCCTCAGAAATGTCGATGCTGGTGCTATCGTTGATCTCGTGGAAATTGACTTTTCTTGCGATCAGTTCTGGATATGTTCCATTTTCGATGATGCGGCCTTCAGAGAGGACAACGATCCTATCTGCATGGCGTGCAAAATACGTAGCATGAGTTGCAAGTATCACCGTCGCGCTTGACTTTCGGAGGAGACCCTTGCGGCCAAAGACTCGGTCAAATACAAGTTTCTCGGTGGTACTATCGAGACCCGCAAGCATATCGTCGATAGCGAGAATCGGCTTTCTGGCATATAGCGCTCGCGCAAGGGATATCCGGTTCTTCTGGCCTCCAGACAAGGATATGCCTTTTGATCCAATAGGCGTCAAGTCCCCTTTCTTCATCTCGTCCAGGTCTTGGGTTAGGTTGCAGCTCCATAAGATGTTGTTATACCAAGATTCCTCGAAATCGTCTTCTCCGATTATGTTGTCCCGCACGGTGGCGTTGCGAAGCCAGACGGTTTGATCACAGAAGGCCGTCCCGGAAGGTAAGGGATCGAAGGAGCCACCAAGCAGCTTCGACTCGCCTACGAGGGAACGTAAAAGGACGGATTTACCGGATCCAACTTTACCAACAACCATCGTAAAAGAACCGAGCTGACACCTCATGTTGATGTCGAACAAGAGTGGTTTCTCGGCATCGACTCCAAAGATGGCGTCTTTCATGGTGATAACAGAGTTCTGCGTCCGCATTGGGAGAAGCTCAATCCCCTCAGGTACTATATGCTGAGCTGTCGAGTCTTTTTCGTCTTGGTTGATGGAATCGCTCATGAGGAAGTTCTGAATCCGATCCAAGGATGCAAGACTTCCCTGAATTTGTGGAATCAGTTGAAGAACTAGCACCATGGGAGATGTGACTAGTTTGAGTGCCGACAAGGATCCGTAAAGTACGTTGAAGTTTAAGGAAAGACCGTTCGGGTTTGATAATGCGATGGCAGCGTAGGTGACGTAGGTGGCGAGCGTTGTTATTTGGAACATGATGTTTGAGATCAGCAGAACCCAGAGGAGGAGTCTTCGAATGTGTTTGTGCGCCTCAACTTCCAATTCGCGGAGTGTAGTTAACATTCGCAGGACCGTTCCAGAGAGTCCTAGCATTCGGATGCCCTTTGATATTCATTAGTTGAAGATTTGGAGAAGCTGGTGGGAATTCAGTCTTACTTTTATACATCCTACAACATACGAAACAGAGGTCACGCGGGTTTCTGTTGCCGCGACCCAATCCATTTGGCGAGGCCTCATGTACTTTCCGATCCACATACACAAACCGGAGGCGATCAAAGTGGTAAGAAAGGGTGCGATGAAAGCGGTTCCTATCACATACTTAGGTTTGACATCCTTGTCCCTTTAGCCTTTCTGCTGCTTACCTAGATGGCTATAGAGAATGTAGAGAGCGACGCTAGTGTTTATAACCGCAGACCAAATTTCATGCATATGTCTGGTACCACTCAACACCTTTTCTACATCCACGTTCCTGCTATGTGTCAGTAAGACGAAGATGGCTTTTTGCTCTGGACTCACATGAGCACAGTTGCAGAGCCTAAATTCACATCCTTCGATGTAATATGTAAAGTTTTCTCATAGATGAGCGAAATGAGACAACTCCGGAGCTTCGTCGAAAACCGTGCCACATTCTGAGCGCACCAACTTGAAGAAATAGCCAGGAGAGAATAGTTCAGAGCGTAGGCACCGATAAGGCCATATCCTACGTTTGTAGTGTCTGGTTCGTTACGGTCTTGTATAAATCGGATCACGGCCGTAATCAAATATGGCTGACTGAGGGTCGTAGCCATTTGTAGTATCCTGAGTAGAATAATCAGGTTCCACAAATTGTCTTCATATTTGAATGCAAGGATGAATACCTTGGTATTACAGGCGAAAGCAAGTCCAACCAAAGTACTTTACAGATTGCACGAGCTAGGGGTGCACTCTTGCTCTTATCCTGCCTGGTCCAGACATCTTGGAATGTAATTGTCCGTTCTTTAGATGCAAGATCTGCATCCATGGTAAATAGGTCACCGGGCTTAAGGATCTTTCGATATCCATCTTTGAAAAGGCGGTTGAGATACCAGAAAAGCCTTTTACCAAAGAGACCAATGGTCTCCTCGGGTGGAAGTGTACGATCACGGTCCGAGGAGAACAACTCCCTCTTATCAAGAGATTCCAGTAGCAGTAGCATTGCCGTTAGGAAGGTGTGGATAGAAGCGGAGGTGACCAGACTTGGAGGATAGTCCATCAAGAACAAGGTCCGTAATCGAACTCCATCACAAAGGAGGAGCACAAGCAGGAAGAACTGAAGCAGATGGCTGGGCCGCACAGCCCTGGTATGCTCAAGGCGAGACAGAGTAACAATTATCAGGGAGCCAAGGAATTCCAGGGATGCCGACGCAATCGACAGCCGAGTTTTGTATACCTCAATCTCGCTCCATATGATCAGCAACAGAATCGACGAGATGGCATAGCAACCACTCGTGAACTTTGCAGCAGTTAACAATCCAATCGCTTCAAGACACAAGCATTTCTCGTACCATCTTAAGAAACCCCAAATGGGAGTCCTTAGCGACCCTTTGACGCCTTCGTCGGAGTGTGGCCAATCGTAAGGGCGCGAGCAGCAGGAGGGCGGCCTGGGGCACCAGTCCCAGCATGCTGTCCTCGAAAACAAGCGTGAAGTCGAAACCCCCACGACATGACCCAATTCCGGGCCCGAAGGACCCATCAGCATGACACGCTCGCGACATGGTGGTCGCTCCAGTGGTCGCTCTGGTGGCCGCTCTGGTGGCCGCTCTGGTGGTTTAGAATGTTCGGGACTTTGCAACTTTCAGAGCAGGTAAGACAGACGAGGGCGAGATAAGGCGAACATGCACTGTCAGCCAAGGCAACCGCGATCGTCGCTTTGTGTGTTCTACGCACAGGGACGCGTCGCAGGTGAGGAATGGAGTCGTCTCCTCCTGCAATGCAGAGAAGCGAGCTCTCTTGCTGCGATCCTACGATTGCACGGCGAGGCCCATTGTCCAACCAGCGACCGGCATCTCAGCATCTATCTTGCTGCCTGGACGAAAGGACGCGGGGCAGGATTCGCGTCTGGCGGCTTGAAGGATTTGTGATTTGTGATTTGCGAGCTGCGACCACCGCGTTCTCACCTCCTCAACTCGGCCAAGCGGTCTTGCATTGGCTGTCACATGATGCAGATTGAGTCCAACGCCCAAATCCAACCACAAGTCCTAGCCCGAGTCCAAACCCACCCCCCCGATATTCAACGCATCCGGTCTCCCCATCACACCATCAGCTCATCAAATCATCAAGCGTCCACCACGGCAAGCATGGCGAGGCTACCCTCGGCTTACACCGAGTCGGGCCAGATGGCGCACGCCTTTTCCCCGCCCACGCCTCACCGCCAACGAGGAACGGCGTGCGGGTCACACAGATAATCTGCTCCCTATGCACCTTGCACTCGCGCTCGCAATGCATCGCTGCTGCGTAATAAGAAAACAAAAGTGGAACACGTGTCGCGGTGTTTGGTCGTGGGATGGACCAGAACTGGCATGCCGTCGCGAGCCACTACATGTCGGTGCTGTAGCGTGAAGCATGAGAAAAAAATCCCTGGAGTGGATCCAACAGAACCCCAGGTGTGAGTTCAAATATTCTCCAGTTTGCTCAGTCTCATATAAAGTCGACGTCGTCTGCGGTTGCTTGTGTTGGTGTTGACGGTTATCCTTCTCCTGATCATCTTCTCCCATCCGCGTACTGCCCATTGGACCGAGCCGAGCATCGACATAAAGCAACCCCATCTCTATTCTCAGCCCTTCTCAGCTTGTGTCTCTCTTGCCCACTTTCTTGGTGTCAATTACTCTCCACTCCATCGCCTCAAACCCCCAACATCCACTGTGATCGGCCCCGCCAAGCCCGCCGATCTACGTCCAAGAGATTCTAAACGTCCAAAACACCAAGCCATTATCAGCCCCAATATTTCTAAAACCTTCGAGCATCCATAAAATTTATACAAGGTACCACCTGTAAAACACCAAAACCTTGCTCACCACACCTGCCAAGCTCTTTCGAGCCAACGGCTGTCTTCCATTTAGAACACGTCCCACTTCCAAGCATCTTGGATTGTACTCTCGCAACGCTATCCGGTACTCTTGTGAGATCCACGTCCCAATCAGCCGTATCCTTAAAGTCGTGTCGACGATCCCCCATACACTATAGGACCGGTACCAAACAGAGGCATTTAGCTACTGCAACATCCCGCGCACCGCATTAGGCTCCACTGCGTTTTGGTTGTTCCGAATCAAGACATCACGGTAATCGCCCTGGCCCAGACCTACTGGAATACATAAACCAGCACAATTTCCCTGAATTGCTTTTCTTCCACAACAAACAGGTCATTTGACTCCCGCACTATCCCACATTCATCCTCAAGTACCACGCGACCACCAAAGACTTGGCCTGGAACGTGCAACAACCTAGTCATCACACAACTCTTTTTTCAAGATTGCATATAAAACTCCTTGTGCTCCTTCCCTCCGCCTTCCAGCATCCCACACTTTCCTCAACAGTTCGACTCAACATCAACTTCCACTCCTACGATCAACCCAAAAATGTCTGCCTCCGGCCCCCGCTACCACATCCCCTTCCCCACCGCCTTCCTCTCTCTCAATACGAAGCCCAGCAAGACCAATGCCGACGGCGTTGTCGTCGCATCCCCAGAGACCAGCACGGCGCACAGCTTCCTCTCCAACCGCTCCGTGGTTCCGCGCCACTCCTCCATCTCCTCAGAGTCAAGCACAAGCAGCGCTACCAGCATCCCTTCCTCGCCGCCAGCCCAAATCATCGAGTCGCCAACCCTCAAGGCGGCCTTACCCACCTTCCTCGCTCTCAACTCCAAGCACACGGCTCCCCCGACCTCGGTAAAGGATGCCGGCGACAAGACTCCGTTCTTGTCCAACAAGGCTTAGGCAGATTTTCATGACGAAGACAATGTGTCGAATTTGATTTTTTTTGAGCTGGAGTAGTGTCAGATCACCATGAGCGGAGCACAAGGATTATACGATAGCGAGCGAGCGAGCAGAACAGAACAGAGGAGCATTGGCCAGCGATTATGAAGTCACGACTTCCCTTTTCATTTCCTAACTTCATTTCAAAATTTATGTAGCCACAACCAAATCACACAAGAGTCTAGGATGGAGTTCGCAGGGTTAGGGTCACGAGGAAGGGAACACAATCCTGTCGTTATTTATTTAACAACCTCTGAAACAGTTGTCGCAATTATGCTTTGCAATACATTAGTGATTATGTGACACATTGCTTTTCAATATCTAATTCGTTTTTCCTGCATGTTGAGCTTGCTGATGTCTGCCAGCATCCTAATCCACTTGGTAAAACAATTTCCATTGTCCATATTGATCACACTATCTCAGTTTTATAATACACAACGACCAATCCTATCATCACTATCGCCACCCAACAAACATAAAACACATTAGCCTGCACTCCCACTTGCGCGCACCGCCCCGCTCCCGTTATTCCGCCCTGCCGAGCCCCGCTAGTCTACACGACTTAGTGTCGAGGTTCACATCCTCACCTTTCCACTTTATGCTATCGCCATCATTATTGATCTCGTTGATATTAGTATCATTGTTGGCGTTGGAGAATGGTAAAAGAACAGCCAATTATCTGATGTCGTACCAGAACCTAGTAAATGTTGGAAAAGAATGAGTGATGTTGTATTCGTGTTTGTGTGCTGTACACGCCAAGGGAACTTCTCTGTCCAACCAGCCAACACGTCAGCCAACACGGGGATCACGAATGAAGTTATGTATGTACATAGTGGTACGGCACGTACATACTGTACGTCATTTAGGTGCTTCCCCGCGGCCCTTTTGCTAGAAGTTCTTGGACACCCCGAGGTACTCTATGCACTCTTGATGCCCGAGTAAGGAGAGCCAGGGCGGCCAGGAAACAAGGCAAAGTCGCCATCGCCATCGCCATCGCCATCGCCATTGCCATTGCCATGGTCGTTGAGTTCGACTCCGAGGAGAGGTACGGACCTCGATCGCTTCACTCGGCCCTAGTCCCAGTCCCCAGTATCCAGGTCCCAAACACTTGTGCATCACTCACGCACGCGCCGTATTTCTGCTCCAAATAGCCATACGTACAGTACATACTCCTGCCCCCGGCCTCTTTTATTCATATTGGTTAGATTCGACCCCAACGCTACTCTCTCACTCCTCGCATGTCGAAATCTATACTTCTGCATGCACTTACTACTCGACACTCCACTCCCGTCTTCCACAAAACACCATCATTTCCCAAACCCCAATATCAAAAACCAAAAACCAAAAACCCCAGATCCCTAACCATCGCTTACTGTGCCCACCCACCATACATGAACCCCGGTTTGGGGCCTGCATTCATCTGCACCGCGCGCACGACTTCGGACACCGACGCACATGGGCATCCCTCTCGTCATCATCCCC